>JALLPB010001181.1:0-10848 GCA_036939975.1 Cyclostephanos tholiformis | reverse complement strand
TTTTACCTACTCGCTCCCAGATTCGATATCCGGCCACAAAATGACCATCTAATATTGAATCTACCCATCTAGATCCGGATCTACCAAGATTTGATATTACCTGGCAGCTAAAATTGGGTAGCCATCTAGATTCGATATTAGCTGTGACATATCCACTGATGGTTTTTGTGCATACTGGATGAATTCGTGTCGGAGCACCATGCCTGTGCCTCCTGGTTGGTGTTTGCTCAACACCTTGTTGGTTTCAGTCGTGTTATGTGCCGTGACAGAGCAAGTTTTGCGCTCATCCTCCCTGAACCAAGATGCCAGGTTTGTGGATGAGTTCACTTTTGACCAATTGAAATTTAGTTCCTTAAAGGCACAAAGATTTATGTTATATGTCCAGATGAGTTGTTCAGTGGCGGCAATTTTTATCTCTCTGATTTCCTTGGATGCGCACCCCCCCATCCGGCTGACGAGTACTCGAATCATGCCATCTTCCCTCTCCATTGGTATTTCCCCTAGCCTCTCTATGTTGTACCTGATGAGCTTCTTCTCCATCGCTCTCATTTCCATTTCTAATGATATATGGTTGAGTTCCTCCTCAGTTCTCCTGTCGTGCCATTCCGTTACCAGTGATTTTATCTCCCTGTCAGTGAGTGCCCCTTTGTTGAGTAATGTCTGATGTTTATCTAACAAAAATAATATCTGCGTAGTTTAACTTTGCAAGATTCCCCTCTTGCCTTTACATATATTGCCCTAATGGCTGCCCCTGAGAACAAAACAACCTTAACACTGACCAGTCATCCCTGTGGGTGGTTGCCCTCTTAGCAGCGCCCCGTTGTCTAGGGGCACTGGTGGTGCTATTTGCCACAGTAGGTGGCATTCCCCCTCTGTTGCCTGCAGCTGCAAGGGAGGGTCATCTAGCGCTATTCACCATCCTCCATGCTTATAGATTGCACTCCCTCCTTGTCCCCTCCTGCCTCTTGGACAGGCTCAGTGGCTGCCCTTTCTGCAGGGCTGGTCGGATGCACACTGGGTAGTGGTCCCTGAGTCTTATTGGCTGGTTGTTTGTCCATTGTGGTTAAATCTCTGAGAGTACTGCCATTTGTGTCTTCCTGGCTTTTGTTGACCGCCGCTTGATCCATGCTCTTGTTGTCAGTGGCGCAAACTGACGTAATTGTGGCCTCAGGGTGGCAGTTGCATGGTTCCATTTGGTCAAATTTGGTGAGGTCATGGCGCACGCTTTTAATAAAATTCATAACATTGTTTGGGTCCTTGCCTGCTTCCGTGAACATAAATTGAATCAGTTGTTCTGGTAGATATTTGAACTTGGCGGGGACTCCGGCTAGCTGTCCTGCAAACTCTTCCTTAATTATCTCGAGGCAAATCCACATGGCCTTCAAAGAGGGTCCTGCCACATTCCACAATGCATGTAAGAAGGACTTTGGATTCATGCATTTCTTGGTGAACCTTGCGTTGAACTCTCCAGATGAAACTTCTTGCACGTCGCTTGCGTAGTCTGGGAGGTGCAAGTCCAGGTTGTCAGATTGGATGCTCATGTCATCATCCTCAAAATTACTACCCTCCTTGTCATCTGAGCTAAGTTGTAGACGGGATGTTGTCTTTTTCATTTTTGCCGTCAGGTTTGAGACTTCATTATTATTGCCCTGCTAGGATGATTCTGACCTTGCTAGCTCCTCCTCTTCCCATGAGTCCTCCTCCATGACATCCAAATCCCAGCCTGCCTGTGCTCTCTCCTTCATTGATGCTGTCAAGAGTAGCATCACGCCCTGGTTGTTTTTGGTAGTCAATATATCCATCTCGTCAATGGCTACTTGATTGATGCAAGGTGACCCATCCATGTTCTCCTCACCTTCTTCCAAGCCTTCCTCTGAGTTGTGTGTCACTTTGGACATTCTTATGCTGTACACTGACTGCGCAAGAGTGGGTGTTGGTTCCTGTGTCTCTTTTGCTGCCATCCTCTTGGTCGAGTGAATTGATGTCACAGACAGTGCTACATTGAAGTTATGTGCTTTGATTGCCCCTTCCTTAGCTTTGCCATATGTGATTGCCATGGCATTGTATCCGCAGCCAACAAAGGAGTGTCTCTCCTTGTCTGAGAGACCTAAGGTCAGATCATAGATGCCTTCAGAGTTCAACACGCCAATAATATCATCCTTGTCTGTATTATCCACCACTGCGTGACCTAAGTCTTTGAGATACTTTGATCTAGAAACCTTCTGCTGCTGGGTGAGGGTGAAGCAGTGCCGTATCAACTTGTTAATGTCCTCTGTGACACATCCACGGCGTCTGAGCCACCAATATACCTGTGCCCCAGGGCAAGTCACAAAGGCCGCAACGTGTTCTGAAATCTCTGGAACTACACTGGAGAAGTACTCAGTGGTTAATCCGCCATTGATTTCCATCATGCTGAAGATGTCCCGGACCGATGTGGTAGTGGGTGGCATTGCATTTCTGTCCGCGCCTGGCAGAAGGCGGAGCATGAATGTGGTGTCTGCATTGATCAGTTCCTCCAGTAATGTGGCCCCCATGCTGAGCTGAACTGATCCATGTGTCTGGACCATCTGTATATACCTGGTTTTTTCTGCTTGGGAGCTCTTTTTGTTTGGTATCTCCACACTAAAAGCAGTGTTGCCCCAGTGTCTGTGCCATACTTTCATCTTCTTGGCGTAAGAGAGCAGAATTTGTACCCTCACGTAGTCTGGTTTGTGAATGTGTAGGACATATGCGAGGCAAGCATTGTTTGTACCTTGTTTTTGTTTCTTCTCCTCAGCCCCTTCCCAGGGCATTCCAGCAGGAAACTCTTTGATGACAGCATAGCTTGGCCACTTGGATAATCGCCGGTGTGAAAACTTGTACTCCACATTGTTCGTCTAGTAGCTTCCATTCCACCATTTTTAATTCTTTGTCGAGGATCTGTTTAACCATGTCCACCTTGATTGTGTTGGGGACTCCTAGAAATAGTTGCCTCACTATTGTATTCACCTCCTGGTATTGCTTATAATAGATTGCACAGCCCATGTGCCACAGATCCCCAGCTGCTTCCTTGAGACATTTCTGCAGCTCAAGGGAGAATCCCATAACTGCCGATCCTTTGATTACCCTACCCCCATCTTGATTTATACTGTCAAATGCCCATTCATTTGGTATCATAAAGTACCGGCAAAGTATCACTTGGAACGCCGGTAGATCCCCCTTTTCAATTATATAGGAGGTCTACTAGAATCTGATTTGTCAATGGCGAATAAAGCAGCTTGCTTGTCAGTTTGGAGGAAGGAGAGTGCCGCCATTAATTTCTTTCCAAATGCGACCTGGGTATCTTTGCCCTTGTCCACACTAATTGCGAATGCAACCACTCATCTCGTGTATTGAATTGCCAGTTCTGGTTTGCGTGAACTGATCTTGCTGGCCACATCTGCACACAAGGTGGTTTTCTTCACCTTACTGTCGGTTCCCTTCGGTGGTGGTGTTTTTGTCCCCTTTTTCCATAGAGATTCCCTAATCAACTCCAGGTTCATGGCTGGGCCATTGCACTCAGGTGTTGATCCCTCCTCATCTGACTTTGTCCGTTTGCTTTGCCGGGACATTGTTGTCTGAATTTTTCCAGTGGGCTGACTGGTCTTTTTGTTGGGGTTGCATTCTGTGTGGTGACTGCCACCCCCTTCCTTCTCCCTGTTTTGCATGTATGCTGTGGATTTAGACAGGGTTGTTGTTCCCTTGGATGCAATTGGTGATATCCCCCCCCCCCTCTGCGGTAGACTTCTTGTTTTTGTACCTTTTCTGCTTCTTGACAGCGTTGATTGGAGTTCCTTCCCGGGATGGTGGTTTAACTCTGGCACCCTTTCAAAAGAATTCTTCTAATCCTTTCTTTTTCATCTTCTTGGCATTCACTTGCTCCCGTTCTTTGGTGTTGTGGCTGGGTGTTACCGTTGTTGATTTGCTCCGTGTTGGTGTGGCTGCGATCTCATCACATTTACGGGCTGATTTTCCTTCATGTGTGTTCGTTTCCCAAATTTTTACTCGCTGTCGTTGAGGTCGGGATTACCGCTGTCCTCTGTTTCCCACTCACTTTCATTGCGTCCATATGTTTGCCAATGTGATTGGAGGTTTGTTGAAATTCCTGCATTGGAGTAGTATACCTTCTATGCGTCAGATGAATGATAAATTTTGTAAAACGTGCTGACCCCGGAAGACTGCACGGCTTTCCGCCCCCCTGATATTATGGATTTATCTGGTTAGTCAGATACCTTCCTTCCTGTCTGCTTGCCTTGGTAACTCTTGGTGGAGTTGCCGAGATCAATTATTGATGGTGTTTTTGTGTATTAATAATGCCTTCAAGTTGTTGAATTCCAACGTAGATTCCGATGTGGTCTCTATGCAATGATATTACTTAGTATCTGTTTTACTAAAAACTGTGCTACTAGACTTGTTCTACCGCAAAAAAGTGGATGGATGAGGGGTTAATGATTGCATGGGTTGGCGAGGTTTTAAAACCGTAGCCGATGCACTGGATCATATCATTCCCCTCCTCATCCTTGACAGCTACGGCTGCCACATGATGGCTTTGGTGGTGACGAGGATTCAGGAGCTGAGAATAGAGATGAAACATGCCCCAGGTGGATGCACTTTCCTCTGCCAGCCAGTTGATATTGGCTTCAATACCATTCAAAGGCCATGTCTGGTGGCAGTGGATGTCATGGAAGATTTCTGAAGGAGTCATCCATGGCACAACAAGCCCCCTGACAAAATATGATGTTGTGGGTTGAGCTGATTGGATTATGATGGAGACGATGGAGATGATGGGGATCATTTGCAATGCATGGTTGAAGAAGGGCTATAAATGGTTTGCAAAGGAGGGAGGAGGAGTGGAGGGGGGGAATGATATTAATTCATGGGAAATTAACTAATTATAAATTTAATTAATCTGTTTTATATTTTCCTTTTTTACCACTCCATGTATCCTCCTCCTGAACATTCCTCTTCATCTCCTCCTTCAGCACTTTTTCCATCCCCTCAATCTCCACCAGACTCCTCCTTTCCAATGAGGTGCGCTTCTCATTCATGATCAACACAATAGTAGCAAGTGCACAACCATGGTTGTGGTAGTGCATTTGCCACTCTGCCAAGTTGCAAATGCAAGGGACTGCACTAAAGACCTTTGTCACATGTGTGAGAGCACTACCAAAGTGCCAGGCATGCTTAAGCATGTGGCATTTCAAAAAACCAACGCGACAATGATCAATCCCATTAGTCACCCAAATGCACACAATTGCGGTCTCCTCATGCCTGTCGTTTTATAATTTCTTTTGTCTCATGCAATTATTTACTTAATTGACACAGTCTCAGGCATTGTTTGTGTAATCTTTATGGTCTCACACATTATTTGTGTAATCTCTATGGTCACATGCATTCTACATATTAATTTGATATGTCTCACGGTGAGACAGTGGAGATATAAATATGCTCTCATGGTGATACAGTAGAGATGATGACCAATTTTCTCGTAAGTACCATATTGAGGAGTTTGTCTCATCTCAAGTGAGATTTCTGAGGTAATCTTTTTTAATGAGACTCTAGAAATAAAAGAGGGCTCGGGCATCTCTTTACCAAGAAAAATTTTGGACATATTTGTGGGCATAACCATGCAAAGTTTTTTCATTTTCCGTACTATTTCTATTGTAGTCCTACTGTATGTATCAATAACATACAGTATAAAAAATGAGAAAAGAAAAAATCTCGAGGTGTCTTGCAAGCTCTATCTGGTCAAAATAAATGTTTTTTCTTCCGTAGATCAAACATAGGAATAAGTGTGCAAAACACATTTCTTCACATTTATTTTGGGGGACAAGCATCGTCTATTCTTCAGAAAAAACTGAAACTTTTTGGATATTTATCTCAAATACTTTTAAGTGTACAACCCCCCAAACTAATATTATCAGGAGAAAGAGGAGGGTCTCAGCTTTCCAATGGTATGTGGGTTGGGAGGTATCAGAGAGAGTCTACAACGGTAAAAGTACGTAAGTAGTACCTAAAAGTGTTTGTGCCTGCAAATGCATCCTTTACCCAATAAAGAGATACATTATTCATTTTTCCCTTCTTTTTTTGTAAGGAAAATGTGAAACAATCCTTGCATTTTTCATCCATAAAACAAAGTGCATACTAAGTTACCGTGTAATACTCACAAGTGGCAGACAAGGTCAGCTTTCTTTTGCATCAAGGTACAACAAAAGCCTGAGCCTTGAGTGTATCTCTTTGCACTCCTTCTTTTTGGGAAATTTGGTCATCCATGACACAAGAACTGAATTATAACCGCTTCTTTTTCATTGCATATGTGAGTTCCTAAGCTGAAGGAAAATTAAATCCCAGACCCTGTTTTGTACATGGTATGGGTCCATCAATACTACATCTTTTGATATGATATATAATGTTATTACTAGCCTCAATCATGACATTGGACATCATTTCCATACAGTCTGACCCCAAATTTTTCAAAATCTTATGGGCCCATGCTTGCTGGGGGTGCATCAATGTAAGTGTAAGCTGTAAGGCCTCGTACCATAATCAGCATGTAAATTCAATATTAAATGGCAGCTAGAATCAGCAGTACTAGGACATAATCTGATTTTACCCATAGTTCTTATTCAGGAATAATTTGAAATTGGATGGGAGCTAAAATTGAACCATACCAAAATTCAAACTTAGCTGCAATGGATCCAGTGAAGTTGATGGAATGGCACCTAGTGTTGAGCCCTATTGTCCCAACTTGTGACTCTAATACTTTCAATTGACCAGTTATAGTGTAAAATGGTTTCACACTAAAAAATAGTGTGAAACTGTTTCACAATAAGGACATAGTGGAAGCTCCCATGCAGTCCCAACTTAGTGTGCAACAATTTTGCACTATTTTAATGTGAAACAATTTCACAGTCTTTTTTTACTGTGAACCAAATTCAAACTATTATTTATGATTTGTTTTATGACAGTCACAGCAGTGATGCCAACGGGACCAAAGGAACCAATAGTTCTTGTTGCATATTAGCTGTGAGTACATTATTTACAAATTTACAAAGAAGCATTTGCCAGATTGACTCATTATTGCCAGAATGACTAATGCCAAAAAAGTTGCCAGATTGACTCATGCCAGTAATTATTCCTATGTTGAATTTGCCACATTGATTCATTGTTGCCAGAATGACTAGTTCCTGAATAAAAAAATGCCCACCGCTATCTTTGCTACAAAAAGGCTATACCCTTTGATCTCAATGGGCAGATGGTGTATTTTTACTGGAGCATTATCAATTCTTTCTTTCTTTTTTTTCACAGCTTCAGGGCAATTCAAATGACCCCCCTTATCATGAGTCTTTGCCTTACTCAGAAGTTCAATCTGAGTCTGCAAGTAGGCTACAATGACAACTCTTGAGCTTGTAGTGGGCTTGAGGGTTAACTTCATGATGTGACCATTGTAACTAACATGAGTTAGTACTGCAAAGACTTTTGCATTAAACGTTTTATTCCCAATCGATCAGAAAAATCTTTGGTTTCTGTAGACAAGCCTGGGTGAGTGTCATTGCTCCCACTTTTGCACATGTATTTAGATGCATGACTAAACCCCTCCTGAGATGCCAATCCCACAACACATCTTGTTTTGAGACCCTCCCCGCCAAATGCCAAAAACAATGAGATCAACAATCCATGGCAATAAAGTAGTTGCCTTCTTGGAGTGAAGGCATTTGTTGATGAGAACTTGAAGATTTGTCCTCAGTTTGGACTTAAATGAACCATAGCTCTGACCTGTCTCTTAGATGATGGTAGCAGTATTCAGAATGCCAGGACGTAGAAGGAATCCACAAAAACAGAGATAGGCCAGGTGGTCCATGTTTGAGTGGCCTGGACTGCTGTCACACTTGATAGCTACCCACTTGCCTTTCTTGGGAGTGGTGTTGGAATACAGATGCATGATGGATTTTTGTTGATACTCATAAAAATCATCATCATCAATCCCCCACTTCAAATTCACATAAGGGTGATGACTAATTTTGTATGTGTGTTGTCACCAGCACTGGCATTCAGAAACTCACTAGTGCGGTACAAAGAAGTTTGTAGTTTGGTTTTGAAATATGGCATGGTGGTCCCATCATCTTGGGCAAGGCATTCACAAGACCCTAATTTGCATAGTGGCAGATGGTGGCTTAATAGTGAACATTGACAGAGTATTTTTCATGATCTGCTCTTGAGCTTGCCTCAGCATCAGTCCATCAGTTTTTGCCTTCTCATGCACATAGAGATGCACACCCTCCTTGTGTGCCTTGGATTTATGCTTCTTCTGCTTTAGACCCTTGATGTGCTTCTTCTCCAGTGTGCTGCATGCAGTTGTCCTCTGCTTCTAACTCTAGAGGTGAGATGATGGTAGCGATGGGGATGGCTATTGTTGTTGTCATTGCCACCATGCCATTGTCACCAGACAGTGGCAACAAGTTGAGCAATGTTTCTGCTTCAAAATGTACCTCTTCTTGGGCGAGGCATTCACAAGACCCTTGTTTGCATAGTAGCAGATGTTCTAGTAGTGTATGTGCCAAAAGCCCATTTGGGTATGACTTCTCCTGCACATAGAGATGCACACCCTCCTTGTGCATCTTGGGTTTATGCTTCTTTTGCTTAATAGATCCTTGCCATGCTTCTTCTCCAAGGTGCTGCATGGGGCATGTGGTTGTCCTCTGCTTATTCTGCTTTGGAGGAGGAATGATGGTAGCAATGGGGATGGCCACCATTTTGGCATCATTGCTGCCATGACATTGTCACTAGTTTTTTAATGGCAACAAGTCAAGCAATGCCTCTGCTTCAATGTGAATGGTGGATGGGGAGGGGGGCTGCATGGCACTAGAAAGCCAATTAGCAGTGGTACATTGCAAGTTCACATCAGTGAGCTCTTTGTCAAGAAATGCACAAAATTCATTACCTCATGAGTCTTCATTCTGCTGAACCACATGAGGAGCAACATGGCCTCCTGGATCCTTTACTTGTGCACCAAACTATTTTTTGGCATGTTGGTTATCCATCTTCACTGAAGTTGCAACAGATTTGAAATGGAAATGATGGCGAAAAAGGCAATGGTCACATGAAGCATTGTGGGTTGTCAGGTCAAAAAGTGCATGCTAAGTGAAAATAGGTGCACAGATGACCCGCAAGACAATGTCAGATCATCACAGTCCCAATGGTAGAATCAAAAATGACAGAAATTCTTGTGAATGGGAAGCTAAAAGTGCTAAGATGATAAAATAGTTTTTTAGACCTTGGATTTCTACTCAACACGCAACCCACAAAGGTGCATGCAACCACAACATCACCATGAAGATGTGTGGAAAATTTATCAAACCAAATGCGGCAGTTGCAATAAGAGTATTGGGTGTCAATGGAATTGTCTTGTAGATAGCAAGAAATTTATCTTGTCAAAGATGTATCTTATCATAGGAATCACTGAGATTGGGTGTAATGGTGAACTAAACTCCATATCCAAAGGTTGTAATCAGACTGTCAGGTCGAGCACTGTACCTCTATGAAGCCCAATGGGACAAAGGAATAAGTTATGGGGTCTTCTGTTTAATTACAATCAATGTATCATTCAAGCACAGCCAAAACATTGAAACAATGTCCACCATCATTTTTTGATGGTTTTGTACATATGCAGACAGTACAAATTACAAAAGCTATTTTCCAAGACAATTGGGACATTCAAATTTTTAGTCCCACTTTTTTCTTTTTTCGTTGAAACTCATTGAGCCTCATAGAAATCCCAAATGTTTTGGGGGGGGTGCCAAAACCATCATTTTTGATTGTTTAGCAACTTGCTTTTCAGTTGTATTCCTTTCTAACGAAATCAACTCCCACACAAAAATGGCCAATACAGTTCGGTGCGCAAGGAGCTAACCATTCCAAATCACTTTTGATCATCCCTAAATTTGATTTGGATGTGTCTGTTTGGCTTCTCCAAGTCAGAAAACATCAGAAAATAATTCTGAATTTCTTCCAACGCATTTCTGGTTGTTGTCCACCAAAAATAAAAATAGGGTTATTTTTAGACCAACTGCCCAACCCCCCAGCTGCACACAACCCTAACATTATCAGGGCATCCACATGCAACCCTAACTATGGGGGCACCACATGCAACCCTAACTATTGGGGCCAATAATTTCCACTTTGGCCAATCCCAGTCATTGAACCCTTGGCATTGAACCCATGAGCATTGTATCCTACCGTACCTTCCTACCACTTTGCCACAAACTTACTTGACAACAGTGGTTCTTCTGTATGTATAAACCTTAATTTTTTAATTATTCCTAATGTCTTTTCTTTTGCAAATAATATTAAAATGATTTTTTTGTGAAGGGCCAAAGCCAAACAAAATTAAGAAGAATTGAGAGACACCTAAAGCACACTGTTGCAAAACCCGGCATACTTGCACAGTAGCTTGGGCAAAGGACACATTTGCATCCTTTAATTAGTTTAGAAAACACATACGTACTTTTACCTATGTAAACTCTGTTGGATTCCTGACACACATATTGTTGGAAAGCTGAGACTGTTCTCTTTCTCCCTATGCTATTAATTTGGTGTCATGGACTGCTAAGTATTCACAAGAAATAAGCCTAAAGTTATGATGTTTTTTGAAGAATAGAAGATGATTGGTCACAAACTAGTAGCCACTACTGCTAGGGCATATTTCATGTACTGTGTATCATATGCTAGTATGGTACTCTCCTTTTGGGGGATTACTATGATGCTCTCACGAAAATAGTAGCTATGAGCAAGCATGATTAGCCAAGTGAGATTATCTTTGCTACTTAGTCC
>JALLPB010001180.1:0-10858 GCA_036939975.1 Cyclostephanos tholiformis | reverse complement strand
AACCCGATTCGGCCCCCCTCTCGGCATAATCCCCCCCGATCCGGAGTTGCGAATTTTTTTTTTTTCATCCTCTCATTACCGCCGAACGGATGACCCGATCCGTCGTCGTCGTCGTACCACCACACGCAAACTCGCGCACATCATACTTGGACCTCGACACCGCTAGGAGAGAGGGAGGGATATTAACGATAAAATTTCGAGACGACCATACGGTGACGACTAGGTAATTAATTCGGTGGAGAGAAGTCCCGACGTCTCGTGTCACGAGCAGACGGCGGACAGGTCGGAGGTTGGGAGGGGGGGGGGGTGGCGGGGGCGTTGAGCGAGTCGACGGCGTGGAATGACGTCGAGCATTTCCTCTCTTGATCGTGCTCACATTCTGTCTCTTGGTCGTGCGATTATTCATTGCGGGCAGTTTTAACATTCTACTGCCCCTACTACTTACTGCACATTATTTCGCTTCTCGCCACCATCATGCCCATTGACCCTCCCGACATCGAAGATGGCATGGCCCCGTTCCCGGTCCCATCCTATCCAACTAGCACCACCACCCCTACTAGCAGTCGCAATTCGCGAGTCGTCCGATCCCGATCCGACGGTCGGCCCGATGTCACCTCATCATCCTCGACTATTACATCACGACAACTCGCGACGCAAGTCGCGCCGATTGTTGCGGCGGGATCAGAAGCGGCATCAAATGATGCTCCCTCGTTGGAGATCGCTACCGACGACGACGACATCGACGACGACGACGACGGGGGGCCACCCCGACCTCCATCCATCGTCTCCGAGGACGGGCCGGCTCCGTCCAAATTCGACGTGGAACCGGCGATCGCGATGGAGACCACCGCCACTGTCGATGGCGACGACCACCCCCCGACGACCGTCCCCTCCAATTCGGGGAGGACGATCGAAGACGTCATCGAGGACTCGGAACGAGACTCCATCGTCGTACCGCCCCCGGTGATGATCGAGGACGAAGGGGGCCGGCGGCGTCGATCGTCTCCACGTTCGAGCGCCGACCCCTCCGGCGCGAATCGCGGGGGAAATCGAGGGAGCGCCGACGACGACGTACCGCGAGGTGCCGTCAATCATCATGATCGCGGCAATGATTCGACCTATCGTGTACCAATAGCCTCCTTGATGACGACGGACCGGGATTCGGGCGATGTCATAATCGCGACCCAGCTCGAGCCGTGGTGGGAACTGCGTCGGCCTCGGCTAATACTGTTCGCCGCGTTTGCGCTCGTGGCCACGGCGATCGCTGTCGGGGCGGCCGCACTTGTAAGGCTCAAGTCGAATGATAATGCGTCGGCAGCGTCCAACGAGGCCACGAGTACGGCCGCCGCATCCTCGAGCGTATCGTTTCCCCCCACCCTCGTGCAAATAAGGGAGGAGGGCGTTTTGAGATGCGGCGTCCCTGCCCAAAAGCGAGGATTTTCGGTATTGAACCAGGTCATGGGTGAGAAGGAGGGGATATCGGTCGATTTCTGCAAGGCCATGGCAGCTGCTGTGTTGGGTCCCGAGGGAAATTTTGAACTAATTGACGTTACCGCGGAAACTCGTTTCATCGCATTAGCAAATCGCAGTATCGATCTTTTGATATTTGGTGACACCCATACGATGGAGAGAGATTTTCATGAGGTGAGACTATGTGCTCAGATGATGATGGATTGAGATTTCTTCGTCTTACACGCATAATTGAACGAACATTATCTCAGGTAACAACAGGGACGGGATTTCAATTTACAGATCCCTATTTATACGATTGGCTTGGATTTGCTGGCCTACCATTGGCAGTTAAATGCGCGGATGAGTTCAACTGGTCTGATGAGTGTAGCAACTTGAAGATTTGTGTAAGGTCTGATAGTACACACGAAGATATACTACGAAAGCTATTCCCGCCTATGACTATAATCAAGAAAGACGAAAGCAACCTCATACAAGGTTTGAATGACTCTGATTGCAACGTCATAGCAGGGGAGCAAAGTGACATATCCGAAGTATTAGTTCGCGTTATTGGGTATAAAGGTAAATTTTCAACCGGTGTAAAACAGCTCTCAAAAGAACCTCTTGGTGAGTGTGCTAACCTCAGATCATACTCAAATCTAGTCGTCAAAATTCATACTCCTCTTACTTTTTCCAACCGTCCCTCAGCTTTCGTAACAAGAAAAGACGATCAAAGTTGGACTGATGTAGTGAATTGGGTGCTACGGTTCTTAATCCGCGCTGAGATGACAAATCTCACTCAAAGCATGGTTGATGAACTGTCCAGCCTTGACAAAGTTTTCAAGAATGACATCGACTTCATTAGTGCGTTAAGAGCAGCTGGAAACTATGGAGAGATTTATTCGCGAAACCTTGAGAAATTCGTACCAAGGACGGCGTTTAACTTGCTGCATTCTTTCAGTGATCAAAACAGGACTGGACTGCACTACACTCCTCCAACGGGGTCAATTGATGTTTCTCACCATACTTTTGCTCCAGACGGGAAAATAAATGCGATATTGAAGCGAGGGAGACTTATTTGTGGAGTCATCGGCAATGAACGCCAGAGCATGGAAACGGACTATTGCAATGCATTGTCTGCTAGTCTCTTCTCAGGTGAGAAAAAGGTTGACATAATCAAGGTTTCAAATGAAAGCGAATTGGACATGATGAATATATTAGATAGCGGGGAAGTCGATTTAATTGCTGGGGTGTCCGTTCGTTACCGTAGCGATATCATAACTTCGAATGAGTCCGCATCAGGCTTATCAGGTCTAGCCTTATCGCAGCCATATTTTTATGGAGAAATCAATCACGACTTTTCTCAGTTTAGGTAAGTGGCTACCTCATGTTAGGAACAGCACCGTTTAAGTTTACACTCAACTGTTGTTGCTTTTGCGTCCGCCCCCATAGGTTTATAGATTCAAAGGCAATGGCTACAAGTCAGGCTGATGCAGACTGGAGCACGTATGTGTACTGGGTGGTAGCAAATTCGATTGGAGCGGAGGAGGATAACACCACGGCCGCATCTGCCATGGATCGTCCCGAAGTAAATCTTTTTGGACCAGATTTTCAAGGGATGTTTCGAAACCCAATTTCGCTGACGGGAAATTATGAAGAGATATACATGCGCAATATTGAAAGCCTCCCTCTGAGAGCGAACGAAAATTTGCTTAATCGTGGCTCGCCACAACACTGGCCTCACACGTACAATCTTTTTTTATTTGCTGTTTACTGATTGAATGCATCGCATGAATCCCACAGGAAGACATTGTATTTTAGAATTAGTAAATTTATGTTATTTTTATGGGATGTACAAATTGGTCATTGAAGGACCTTGGAAGGGCAAGAATTATGACAAGTAATGAGCCTCCGATGACAAACACTTTAATAACTTTGGATTTGGGTCGGTATGTCCAATTGCGAATGAGAAATATACATATATATATATATTAGTGTCTTATCTAGGTTGATGCTGCGGTCTTCGGTTAATAACAATCTATCTAAAATCTACTACGGTTACCAAAAGGTCGTCTCTCCAGAAAAGGTAACCCGACATTGATTCATCGGAGGGGAGATGTCAAACAACGCAAACTAAGAGCATTATGTATGGCGCCAGTATTCTCCGGATCGGGCGGGTGCGGCCACGATCGCAATGACGTCCTTGATCCCTCCTCGCACCTCTCACTCCTTCGGGTCAATGTATACCACCTCCCTCAATAATTTCCCGTCCGGCCAGTACTTTTCAGCCAATTCCAATACAACATCCCTCACGTGGTCGCGCTTACGCTTGTCGTCACTTTCGGGCCCGAACGATTGTGTGTATCCATCCTCGCGCCATCCCGCATCGCGAATACCGAAGCTATGCCGCCACCTACGTGGCCTGACGCGCATGAGACGTCAGCAGCATTGGCGAGACCGACGATGTCCCATTAGAGGGCCGTGTTGGAGATGACGTTATCATGGTGGGACACATTTGTGCCTCCGAGAATATCGCCAGCCAGGGAGGAACAGGAACTGCAATGACCGAAAGCGGCGTCGTCGAGTTATTTAGGAGGACGGGCGACAGGAATAGCAGGCCCTCCGGCGAGTATATGTCGATGGCGTCGGGGACGTCGATCATGCCTTCGAGGGCGGTGGGCCACAGGTTCGAGTTCGAATCGGTGTCGGGAGGAGTCATGACGATGAACGACGATTTCAATCGATGACCGGCGGTGTCGTCGTCGACCGCCGCGACGATCCTTGACTCAGGAGGATGCAGCAACAATACCACCGACCAATGAATGTCGAGGCCGTCAACGATGACAATGAAGACCTAGTAGGGTGGTCTCTTTCATCATCTCCAACGCGGAGCATAGAAACTGCACGCCACTCTTGTTTTATCCCGTAACTCTTTGGAATACCGGTTGGAATACCAAGCTCTTCCTCATGCTTGTTTGGCTATCGTTGTCTAGCCGCATGGACGCATCTTTCGAAGGCGCCAATAGTCTGGTCTTGACGTCCCACATTTCTGGCCTCTCTTCAGTAAATGATGTCACACAAAATATTTCGGCAAGTGTTTGTTCAATATGGGCCGTGCTCCCTTCCTAATGACAACCTTTTGGAATTCATCCCCTCGGATTCGACATTTTCAAACGGACTTTCAAGCTCATATATCTCCCAAAGAAGGACTCCAACTGAACAAACATCAGAGGGGAAGCTGTTTCCCATTTCCAATCCAACCTCTGCCGCCATTGCAAGTATATTAACCCTTCGGAGGAATCGAATCATAAATCCAATTTTTAACACACAGGTCGAGTCAAAGCCACATTAACAGCCTTGAGGTCAGGAAATAAGATACTCTTTGAGTGTAGGAAAGATACAGCATCGGCGATTACTTTTGCTGTGCTGAGTTGAGCCAGCGAAGGGGGTCCCTTCGTCTTGGCACACTGGCTCTTCCAACGAATGAAAGAGAGGACTTTGAATCACATCCCCCGTCCCCACCATGAATCTTGTTGGTAATATTAGGATAGTCGTGGGAGGCATGCATAGTAGTTTCGTTGACCAAATACTTAAAGCCGATGATGAGCTGATCGACGTCTGTTTGGATTTGTGAACATAAACACTTCATACGAAGTACCACCTTACGTTGGTGCTGCTGGGGACAACTCATGTCTCCCAAACAAATATACCCTCAAATTGCATTTTCGGTAGAATGGCGCTGAATGGGACAGTCCTGTGTTCCAGCGGTCACAATATTCATTCTCGGTCTCTTGGGTTGAAATCTTGTTAATTTCTTTAAGCCGTGGAACATCTCGTGAACGATGGCGATGTCTTCTCTTATCCATTAAAAATCTCTCATGTCAAAATTCTGTTGGATTTGGACTGGCCTTGCTTTGAATGGGCTCGTCTGGGATGGGCAGTGGGTGTTCCTTCTGATTATTTTTCGTGAAGACTGTCAAGGAATGAACAGCGCTTCCTGTTGGGAACTTTGCTGGATCCTTTTTGCCAATGACTCGAACACATTGGCGTGGTCTCTACTGTAACCTGTAACCGTTGCAAAACTCTTACCGAGGTTTATCCCGACGACCAGATCAATACTGTTGAATTGCTTAATGCCATCCCACATTTGCAGAAACCTCAGTCAAGATATCTAATTATTTAATAGTAGTAGGGCTGCAACATTTTCCGGCTATGGGAAGAATCTGTCGCAAGTTTTGCTTTCCATTTCTTGTTTTCGCTCTTCAGAGAAATGAGCTGGGGGTGGGGCGGGAGCTCCTGGGGTTTCCAGGGGCTGTTTGAGTATTTTGCGATATCTCTGATGGGTACAATATTGTGGAGCTGGGTCTTGTTCTGTGGGAGATCATCACGTCACTGACAGACAGGTTGAACCTTATAAATATTTTATGGTCTTGTTTCAATCAGGGTTTTTAGAATGTTTAGGGATAATGGCTACTAAACAATCTATTCTCTACTGTCCCTATTGAATATAATACGAAATGTTTATTAAAATGAAAGAGTACTTTACTTATTGAATTAAAGCAGATATATTTAGGTAGATTTAAATGAGAGATAAAGAGATTAATATCGTATGATTGATACGACAGCAAACTGTTAAAATTGTGTTTCAAACACTCAAAATATATTTTCCCTTTCTCCAGGGTGTTGCCACCCCAATAACGAATCTGTTTCAGTCAACATAAAATAATTTCTTTTCTTTTTGATCTGTCTTATACGACTATTTTCTATCAAGATTTCTCCATTCTTTTAACATAATACCTACTAGTTATTAACATAATCGTATAATCCAGAGAGAATAGAGTTTATGTTGCCTCCTGAGAGAATGATATTATGAAGAGAGAAGGCTCGGCCTCAAAAAAATGCTACTCCTACTGAATTACAACGAAGTGCATTAAAAAAATAGAGGCATTAAACTGCCATGTGAAACACAAATCCTAAACACAAATGACAGATGACAACAACATTGAAGGAGACATGGTCGTCTCTGTCAATTCGTCCATTACTAATACCATTAGCAGCGATTCAACAGTCAGCCAATCCAGCAGTCAGTCAGGTCAATCTAGCAGTCACTCGGAGAAAACTTCATCAACCACTACTTCTCAACTCATGGCAGTAACGTCCACTGCGGCTGCATCAGCATCAATTGGTAATTTGGAAGTGATTGATGACGATGAGGAGCCACCTCTTCTTTACAACATCGAAGGAGGCATGGTCTCCTCGGTCCAATCATCTCTTACTAATACCGCTAGCAGCGATTCACCAGTCAACGAATCCAGGAGTCAGTCAGGTCAATCTAGCAGTCACCCCGAGAAAACTTCATCGACCATTACTTCTCAACTCATGGCAGTAACGTCCACTGCAGCTGCATCAGCATCGGAATCAATTGGTATTATGTTGGAAGTCATTGATGACGATGAGGAGCCACCCCTTCGTCCATTTAACAGAGCGCCAACTCCATCAAAAACTATTTTCGAAGTAGAACCGGCGATTGTGGTGGAGACCGCCACCCTTGCCGATGAGGATGCCCCCCCCACCGTGCCCTACATATCAGAGAGGATCGCAGACGGCGCCGAAAGCAAAGAGGGAGACTCCCCTGGTGTTGTCCCGCCACCAGTGAAGATTGAAGATGAACGAGCCAAGTGTCAATCCACGACTCCACATTTGAGGCGAGACTTTTTGATCGTCGACCACAAAAGAAATCAAGGGAGTGACGATCCCTCGCATGATTCCGTCAATCATGATCACAGCTGTGATTCAACCCTTCGTGTACAAGCAGCTGATTTAGCGACGGAACGAGAACCAGAAGAGGTCAATTTTGCTACCCAGCCTCAGCCATGGTGGAAACAACGCCGCATTCAGCTGATACTCTGCGCTGCGATTGCGTTTGTGGTGGTCATATTAACAATAGTTCTCGGGTCAACACTTGAGAAGTCAAAAAATGTTGAGATGCCAGAAGCATCCGACGGAGTTTTGAACGCAGTTGCACCTTCGAGCGAACCTTCTCCCCCGCCCCTTGTGCAAGAAGGAAGAAAGAGGTGAGAATGTGGTGACTTTAAAAATTAATATATTTAAAACTATTTTATGGAGAAATAGGTTTCTAAATACTTATTCTTCATCTTTCCACATGCTGAACTCTTTGCAGAATTGATATGGTCTAAGCTTATATCATGGAGTGCAACGAGCGAGTCCTATCGTTTGTCGCGGAGTGGTTCGACCCTCATCCCCAAATCGTCAAGAAGTACCTCCTGAAGTACCACCTCAGTACTGACGAGGTCGAAATGAAGGACATCCAAACCAAGAGAATCTTCCTCCGAAAGACGAAGCTCCCTCCATCCCTGAGAGAGTCCGACTTCTTCATAGGGGCGAAAATCTTACTTCTCTCGAGGGACCTCAAGGTGATCGAATACGCCGACGAGACAACTCGATCGCTGCTCGAGTCGGTAAACGAAATGACGATTTGCGTGTTGTCGCCGGCCATTTACGAGTCGATTGGGGATGCAATGTCACTAATCGAGCTTGCGGGATTCACACTGGTCGATCTGAAATCGATGCGCCTTCGAGATGTCGAAGATGCCTACGCTGCCGCTGACCTACTTCGCGTGGATCCCGACGAGCTATTACGTCCCGAACCACTGGCGGTCATGACTTTCAGAGGATATAACTCCGTCGTCGCAGTGCACGATGTAGTAAAATCGTCATCGCTTGTGGACCGTGGGCTCTTCTGCCCGAGTAATCTGGATGAAGCCATGATGTACACCAAGTTTTTCATGTCGAGACAGTCACGGACGTCTGCAACACTTGACGAATGCACTTGCTGCGTAATTAGGCCGCACGCGGTCAGGGAGAGGATAGTTGGTTCCATTCTGAGGGAAATAACTTCTCGGGGATTCGTAATATCGGCCGCCGCCACGTTTCGTCTCAAAAGGGCTGCGGCCGCCAAATTCCTAGAGGTGTACGAAGGTGTCGTGCCGGAGTACCGAGAGATGTTGGACGAAATGTGTTCTGGATCGGTGGTAGCACTGGAGGTTCGACTCATAGAGTCAGGGGGTTGTGATGCGCTTGATCAACAGGAGAAAATCGTCGAGTCATTTCGCGCCCATGCCGGTCCCTGGGATGTCAATATGGGTGAGTTAAATGCTACAAATGAGGAAGCATCCGTCGTAAGTTGCCATCCCTGATGCGTGATTCCCCACCACTGCAATAGCCAAGGAACTTTACCCCGACACTATCCGAGCGATCTTCGGCCGAGATCGGGTAAGGAGTGCCATTCACTGCACGGATCTCCCCAAAGATGGCGTCATCGAGTGCGAGTATTTTTTCAAAATCCTCGGTAACTTTACCTAATGTTGTTATTGCTTCACAAGGCCATTCCCTCCATAGGCGAACCAATGTTTCAGCCCTCCCAAAGATTTGGAATATTTGCTCCTGCTGATACACGGTTGAAGTGGCTTCCTCTCCTTCCAATAGCATGCAGTCACGAGGATCCGAACCAAAGCACCAACTAGGACATGGATCGGCGTGTAAAATTAACTAATAACTATTTTGTCTTTAGGGCGTTCCCATTAGATTGAGAAATACACATTTTCTAATAGTGAGGCCTACGATGTGGATCGCCCTTCCCGCCCTCGCACGCAATTCGAAACTTCTCGGAGTACACGTGCACCGCCCTTGCCGTCTTGGTGACGGCGGCGAGGTAAGTAAGGAGCATCGCGTCGCCGTACTCGTTCTCGATCTCGCGCAGCGGCGTCCTCTCTGCATCGGAGTCAGTCGTGGACGATGCCCGCTCGTCCTCCAACGATGCAAGGACCAACGGGAGCTGAATCACCAACCCGTCGATCGAGCGCAGTAGGGCAGCGTCGGCATCGACCTCCCCCCGCTCCACCTTAGCGAGGTATTCGCACAGGACGCTAATGCGAAGGTTAATGGCACGCACGCTCGATTCGAGCGAATCGAGATGCTCGTCGAGGTCTGTCGGTCCCCTGACGAAGCGCGGCGTGCCGCCGCCGCCGCCGCTTAACGATTTCGATGATCCCATCGACGATTGTCGTCCGAATCCTCGTCCCTTCCGTCCCTCGTTTACCTCCTTCTTATTCTTCTTCCCGGTCTTCCGACCGCCGGGACCTCCGTCGCCGGTCGCGGTCGCATCATCCTCCCCCCCGGACCTACCCCCCATTGCATCCGCATTCGTCTCCCCCCTCCCCGATGGGCGCGTGCGGAACACCCTCTCCACGGCTATCCTCTCCGGCTCGTGCGTTTCTAGCTCGAAGTCGGAGTTAACGAACGCCATCCCATCCCCGTCGCTCGGATCCGATGACGAGTACGATAACGTCTCGTAGACCGTCAACGGTAACTCCTCGTCCATATCCATCTCCTCCGACGCCTCGTTTCCGACGTAAGACAATGACGTGCGCCTACTACCATCGGCGCCTGCGAATCGATCGTTACTCGTTCCGGACGCGTCCATCAGGAGGAAAATCGGGCCGTTCCCATCGGCGACCCTTTTCCCCCCCCCGTCGTCGTCATCGTCCTCGACAACGTCGCCGCCGCCGCAGTAGCGCCATATCTCCGTTCGGGTCATGTGCAGGTCCTCCTCCGTGGGCAATATCGTCCCCCCCCCCGCCGCCGTCGACGCTCCTCCATTGGCGTCACGGCCCACGCGGTACCATCCCACGACCGCGTGATTGGGGAATACCTTGCGATGGAGCTCGATCCTCTTCCGTATCGCGGCGCGGTGACGTCGAAAAATCCCGACATCGTCATCGAAACGAGCGCGGGGGGAGACGGCGGGGGGGTATTCCATCTCCTCAGCGTCGATGACGCGGACCTCCCTCCCTGCGTTTGTTGTCGTGGTCGTTGTCCCCGATGAAAAAAAAGGGAAAGAAAAGAAGGAGATGCAAAAGGTGGAAGACACGAATACGAAGGTGGGGGAGAACGATGTAAAAATAATGATAATGCTAATATCAATAAAGAGACTAAGATGATATAACTTGACAAGGAAAACTCACCACCCGACGACGACGACGACGACGACAATCCAAAGAGCAATCCCACCACGGGCGACGATCTGGGCAATGCCGATCCGCCCATAACGACCCGCGTGTGATGGTCGGATATGCCGATGATGGCGAGGGGGTGGATCTTGATGATGCTAGGCGGAGGAGAAGGGGGGGACGATGACGCGGCATCCCCGCTCGTCGTCGACGACGACGACGACGTCGGTTGCGGGTGGGGGGGCGACGAGTCGATGTCCATCGTGATCAGTTACTTTGAAAAATACTATACTCTCTAATAATACGATCTGTCGCAGCTAATATAATATGTTGGTAACCATACGCGCAAATTTCAATTACCGGTAATGGGCCTTACAATA
>JALLPB010001179.1:0-16103 GCA_036939975.1 Cyclostephanos tholiformis | reverse complement strand
GATGGCGCGAGGAGGAGGGGAGTTGGGGGGGCTGGCCCCCTTTCCCTCAGGCTCAATTACTGTAGGAGCTCCTACGTTTTGGCTAAACCCCGGAGATGTATGTAGAGTAAAAAATAGAAGTTCTGGAGTAGTATCGTAAAGCGCTACTTATCACCTATGGTACTCTTGATGACAGAAGTAATTTTTGAACAATAAGAGCGTGGACTAAACCTCCTTTTGACAACGTGATGAATGGTCGGGATGATCAAATCACTGTTCAGCGTATCTCGCCCGACCGTCCCGATATTCGTACGTAGCTCCTGGTCCGGCGTCGGTGCCGCCGCAGGTCCCGTCGAAGGCGGCAGCGATAGCGCCGACGCTGGGGGGGGGTCGTGGACGAGGAGCGACCTCGAGTTTCCGATACGGCGCGTGTACTGCGTGGGACGCAACTATCGCGAACACGCGTTGGAGATGGGGGGCAATCCAGATATCGAACCGCCCTTCTTCTTCCAAAAACCCGCCGATGCCGTCGTGGTCTGCGACCCGACGAATACGAATACGAATGCGAATACGAACACGAATAGGAACGACGGCGCCGCCGTCGTTGTGCCATATCCTCCCATGTCGTCGTCGCTGCATTACGAGGGCGAATTGATAATCGCGATCGGCGCGGACGGCGGTCTGCGCGTGTCAGTCGATGACGCATTGGATCACGTGTACGGTTACGCCGTGGGATGCGACCTAACTCGGAGGGACTTGCAGGACGAGGCGAAGCGTTGTCGTAGGCCTTGGGACACGGCGAAGGGATTCGACCATAGCTGTCCGATGTCCCCCATAGTGCCGAAGGGCGACGTCGTGCTGTCGGATGATACCGCGATCGAGTTATCGGTCAACGATGCGATACGACAACGATCGACGTTGGGGAACATGATACGCTCCGTGCCGGAAATCGTGAGCAATCTGTCGCAATTCTTCGCATTGCGTCGGGGCGATCTGATTTTGACCGGTACTCCGGACGGGGTTTCACATTTGTTAGTCGGGGATAGCGTTACGATTACGTGCGGAGACTTGATGCCGTGTCAATTCGTGGTGGGAGAACTCGAGTAAACGGTCATCGAAGGAATGCAGTTGGGGAGAACAACAAATGCTGCGTCTTCCTCCTCTGTTAATAATGGGACAAATTCTCTCGTAGAGCCTTGCTTTTACTAGGTAAGTTTAATTCCACAAACATACACAACGACAAGAGATTTCCGGTGCCTTGCTATCCGAGGACATGCGTGCTTTTTACAACCACGGCACTCCTACAAAGACCAAAGTGTAGGTCTCGCGACAGGTTGCCGAAACGAAAACGAGGCTACGTTTAAACGAGTGCCTGACATAATGCAATACACTATTCTGAAGTGTTATGCTATTATCTAGCAAGTTTGAGGACTCCAACATACAACCAAATACGGCTACGTAACACAAATGGGACGCCGCTAAACAAACATTGACGAGTGCCCCGAAATAATTACTTGATGTCGTCAGACAACAAGAGTACCACCCCCCGTACTGAAGGGAGAAATCGGCCCCTCTCTAAACACAGAGAATAATTTGCAAAATTCTTGTTCAATGCAAAATCTCATCTTTCTTTCCACCCCCTACACGGGATGAGACTCGTTCTATTCCCCTCATATGGTCACCCACTCCACCTCCCCCCCTCCTGCCTCCAATCTCATACTATTCCCTGCTGCCCCTGCCCCCCGTTCAACGCCGCCTGTTCCGTGAATTGCTGCTCCCTCAACAGCCGCTGCGGGGTACTGTACCCCATGACGCGATCGTAATCGTCAAAAATCGGGTCCACGGGGAACGGCCACGTCAGGATACCCGCAATCCCAAATACGTCCTTGAGCTCTATGGGCTCCTCGTCGCTCTGGCCCATGGTGTTCGTCGCCTTCTTCTTAAGTCTGTCAATCGTGCCGATGCCGGTGATCAGGCCGTAGGTTACGTTCATGAGCATCGACGACGTGAAGAGGAAGGCGCCGACGCAGAGGAATGTCATGGCGCGTACGAGGTGGATCACCACCACGTGGAACGTGCAGCCCTCGTTGGCGCAGAAGAAGTAATTCCAACCGAACAGGGTTAGGGAGTACGCCGCGCAGGTCCAGGTGTATATTAAGAATAGGATGAAATGTTTCAGATTCGCCGCGCCGACGCAATTGTTCATCCTATATCAACCCCCATCCCCGCCAACAAAAAGGACCGCACGCAGATGTCACGAAATGATCGAAGCGAGAATGAAAAAAATTGAATTAGTTCAACGCCTCCTCTCGTGCACATCCCCGTACCGACCGACCGACCGACCGACCGATCGACGGCACACGAAACGAAAACGAAAAATGGCACACTCACCACGGACAGTGATGGTCCATCCTGCTCACGCATCTATTGCATATGCGACAGTGATGGCTCATGGGCGGCTTGTACGTCTGGCACTGACCGCACATGCTGTGACTTGGATTCTCCCTCCGTTGTTCCTCCATCGGCACCGCAGCCCTCGGGACGGAGCCCGGATCCGTCAACGACGTCTTGGCGTGGCACGCTAGCGCCATAGCGCAAAGGAGGGTGTATATCATCCCGAGGACGGGGGGGAATCCCTTGGTAATGGTAAGGAGGGTGACGGTGACGGCCGAGTAGGTCATGAGCAACCAAACTAAGGTGGCCATGATCGATCCAGCCTGATCGCCGGAGTTCATCCATATCCCGTTCTCCTCGCCGGTGCCGAAGGAGTAGGTCCACGGCTCGTCGTTGTATGTGTCGATGTAATATTCGCCGGGGGAACGTATGCGGGGGATTCCCCCCCCCCACTTGTCCCTGGCCGTCTGGCGGGTGTCGACCTCGAGGTATTCCGATTGGTCTATTTGGCACCCGCACAGTGCGTCGAGGCACGTTCGTAATAGGGGTCGATCCCCCCCCCCGGAGGTTGAGGCGGACGAGCTCGTTCCCGTGTCCTTCTTGCTCATCGAGACCATGACGGCAAATTTTCCTTTTCGACCTTGTCTAAACGACTATCGTGCGTCGATCGGAACAGTCGGCCAGTCGGAGAGTCAGTTCGATGTGCTGCTCCGGGTCGACCAAAAGATGGTTATCTGGGTTTCCTTTTACTAATTAAATTTCCTTCTTGCTATTTTTCATTGTGATGAATTCCGGTCCATGACTAGTTTATCCCTCTTGTTCCAAGCGCGATGATAGGAACGGTTGCTATTGTCTGCGCACTTCTTTTTCGCCCTTCCTTTTGGCTCTATCCTATCTGCCTGGGAGGGTGGAGGAACGCTCTCCGATACACACGATGGATGATGTGGTAGTGGTAGTAACCTTATTGGAGAATAATATTTTTGTTGGGGCCAAGAGGAAGTAGTGAGGAGGGGGCGGGGGGGCTGCGGCGGGGGATGCAACCGTCATTTATCACTCACACATTGGACACATGTCGCAATGACGAAATCCATTTTTTCTTGCTACGAGAAAGGACCATACAATTACGAAAAGGAACGGGACTCTTACTGGAAGAGAGCCAATAAAAAAAGAAAGAGAGGTTGGCCGGCCGGCCTGCGCTGCCGGTCGGCCTGCCCGGCCAACGCGCTGCCGGTCGGCCTGCAGTCGAAAAGCCATGCCCACGTCTGTCCCTCACCGACTCTATGCGAAGGGTTCCTGCGTCCCCCCAAAAGGGGAATAAGGTATCTAGAGGTGGGGAATGAGCCCATTATCGTCATCGTCGTCGTCGTCGTCGTCGTCATCGTCTTCGTCGGCGTCATTGTCATCTTCATTGTCATGTGAGTGTTTTCCATTGTGTCTTTGTTTCCCAACACCCAAGTGGGGCGCATGATTTTGAACGATGCTCTACCTAGATGTAGGAGTTTATGTGACATCCTAGGTATAATAGGGGAGGGATGGAATGTTGTCTTCTGAAGAATAAGGGATCCGGTGAACAGGCAAGGGTGGAAATGAAGGGCGTCCCCTGGTNCCCCCCCCCCCCCCCCCCTCCCCCCCCCCCCCCCCGCTCACCTCCCCCCCGCATTATTATTATCACAGAGCCAACGCACAGTTATGCGCACATTCTGAAACTCCAGTGACCCGACATCATCACGCCCCGTCATCGCATAAGGCCCATTTTTTGTTCTTTAAATCATGGCGGGACCCAGGCTAGGCCCACGTCCTCCCGACTTCGACGAGGACCACGTCCAACGATCGCCCACCTTCCGCAAGTGGCTGGCATTGTCTCCCGGATCGAACCTCGTGTACGCATGTCGCACCTTCACGAAGGGCGGCGTCGACGAGGAGGAGCGACTCATGAGACGGATCATGATCGCCCATAGGAATAACCTGAAGGAGCACGCCGTCCTTAGGAGGGCGATCAGGGAGGCCGATGCGGCGAGCGGGGTCGGACAGGTGGCGACGGAGGAGGAGGAGAAATCGTCCCCTCGGCGCCGACGTGCAACCGGCGCGATGGCCGGAAAGGCCGAGGGGGGCGACGGGGGGGGAACGACGATCGCCACCGCGACCTCGGCACACCCCACGGCGACGTTACATCCTCCCGCGAACGACGGTATTGCACCGTCGGGTGCGTCGAGCGGGGGCAAACGTCCTCGTCGGACTTACTGTTCGATTCCCCCCAGGTCGGACGAGGCCGTCCTTGGCGAGATGGACGTGGCCGCAGTTGAAATGACGCGATCGTACCGCAGGTGGTCGGAACTGCCGGACGGGACGTCGTTCTCGTACAATCAGACTTACGTGAAGGGGACGGACGGACACGACTGGCTGTTGAGGAAGAACATATGGAGGAGGATGAGGTACCGTCGAGAGAATCGCGCCAAGGTGTTGAATTTGATCGCGCGCGGGGGGGGTGTCGGGGGGGGCGATGAAGGAGGCGGTTGTGGGGGGGCGACGAACGTGGACGGTGCGCGGGGAGGACAACAAAATGACGAGGACACTGAAGACAGCGACAACGATCGCCACCATCGCCTACTCGTCGTATCCCGTGCCGTGGAGGATGCTGCCGCCGCCGCCGCCGCCTTCTCGGCGCGTGCCGACACCTTCGATCACAGCATCGACGCCGACGCTGTGGCGGCGCTGGGAGCACAGGGAGGGGAGGATGATCCGACCGTGGTGCTGTCGGGCGCGTTAGACGCGGCGGCTCGACTCGCGGCGGCCGTCTCGGTAGCCGATGGCAGCATCGGGGGGGACAGCAATAAGAAAGATGAGGGCATGTCGCTGGAGATATTTGAGGTGTAAGTCTTGGTAAGAAAATTAAGCGGAAGCTGTGAAGGGAACGATGAATTTAATAATATGTAATTACTAGATATGCCCGGTCTTCAAACTCATCAATACTTATACCCCACTTTGAAGCAAATGACCCTGCATTTCCACTGTGATAAAATCGATATGGAGCTAGGCTAGAAATTGAGAATCATTATAATTGCAAACTTGCAGATAGCAACTAGCATATGTTGCCTTTGATGTTTGATTATGAAAACAATCAAATTTTTCAGATATTGTATCCTACGGGCATGGACAAATCTTTGCCATGTCCCTCCATCACTGTAGACGACAGTACTTTGGCGCCGACTCCTGCCACACCAACCCCGGAGGAAGTAAGCCAACTTTCCATGGCTGTAGACAACAGTGCTTTGGAGGGGACACTTCCCAAGGTATCACCACTTCTCGACCAACAATCAAGGCTACACCAATGTTGAACCTAGTAAAAATGACCAGTGGTCTCCAAACTCAGAAGCTAACACAAAATCCAATCAGCAAGTCAACATTGTATCCAATTGGGAAACCAGTTGACATGTCGATGTCCAGTTTTGGCAAAATGGATGTATCATTTCAATCAGGGCAAAATTAGAGGGTGTCAAAATTTCTGAAATTGACATAAAAATTTGGATGACGCTATATACTTGTTGGTGTCCAATTTAATTTTTTACCAAGAGGGCCCTGATTCACATTCTCAGTGCCGGTGGAATTTCAGCCGTACGGCCATTGCTTCATTCATTTGAGGAGGAGGATGTGGGTGCTGACATTCAGTACGAGATCATTCTCAAGCAGGTATGGCCACATGTGGTAACTCTGCTGACTTGTCAGCCACTCTTTTTAAGGACATTACTTCCAATATCAAGGTTAAGGTACAGAGTGGAGAGCTTACAACATCGTCATTGGGTGTTTGGTGATGTCATTATGGAACATACCAGAATGAGATGCTTCCACCACTCCACTTCTTCTCAAAGATGACGTACTGCGCAATCTAGCTGTCAGTGCATCTGCTTGTTAGCCCAAACTCTCAATTTGAGTACCTACTTGTTACTTTCCCCCCGGCCTTTGCATCACCATACCCATCTGCTCCTTAAAATGCATCAACTTCCAAAGCATCACCATGTCCAATCGGACAATGAGGGGGGAATATTCCTGCCCAATAATTGAGCATGATACTTCCAGGAAAAGCAACTCCACTTCCTTGTCTAATCCTTCCAACTTGAAATCATCACCGGTGAAGTTGTCCTCTTCAAAAATATTTTTATATCCCCTCCAGAATTTATACTCCCCATCATCGTCATAATCATCCCTCCCCTCCCCTTGTCCTCCTCATCTTCATATTCATTGTATTCCTTGGATAGCACTGTGTCATCATCAATGACACCTGAAATGATGACATTGGAGGTGGATGCCATTCCTGATCATATCATATTCTCTGTCCCTCCTCATCAGCTCCGCCCCACTTTAACTTTGACTCTCTCCTTTTCCATCACCACCTACATAGTCGGATGACATCAATATCATCATAGTTCCCAAACTTCATAATCTCACTCCTCATTGTCATCATATCATCACAGCGGCCATTGCCACTGTTGATTGGAGAGCATCTCGTGCACTGTCTCTGTTGAAGAGCTACAGCAATTAGTAGGTAGTTTTACAGAAAACAGGTGTTTAAGTGAAAAAAGTGATGATCTAAAAGTCATGAATCGACTCCTGAATGCTTAAGCAAGGGTTGACCCCTCATGGGCGTTCCTGTTGTAACACCAGATGTCAGTACACTTTGGAAGTGTCAGAACATCTAGGAGTCCCACTAACTATGGCCAATAGATGATAGGACCTAGTAATTAAAGTAACTATTATTATTACCGTATTTGGTATTTGTGGTCCATTGTTAGCCAACCCATCTTACTCTACAGTACGGTATGGTTGATATGCAGACCAATCACATGGTAGACTGTCCAGACTAAGTATACACAGAGGTGATGGGCACTGCACTCTTGCCCACTAAGATAAATGTCTAGTAATAACTTAGTTCTCCTTTTGGTTCGGTGGAAGGAAAATTCTTAAAAAACCTTTCTGACTATTTCTCAGTCTAGATGAGTGTGTCACACCACTGGGGAGATTAGCGGAGTATTAGCATTCATAGGTTGCAGTTGGAAATTTATTCTCAACTACATCCCTCTACTTGAGGTCACCGTTCATGGCCTTTCAACCACTGTGCACTGTGATATAGTCTCTCTGAGATCAACTGAGTGTTTATTCTTTGTATGGAATGATTCTACGTATATTAAGTCTCTCTGAGACTCATGGTCTCAACTCTATAGTTACTGTGCCGTTAACTTGTGTTTGAAGTATTCTGTATGAACCATTAGTCCTTTCATCTAATTTGCAAGGATTCCAGCATTTCTTTAGTATGCATTGGTTAGGGACATAATCAAATCTTCTCCTTTTCTGATTCTCTCTTATCAAGTTCTCCTTGATAAGGTGTTCTCCTCTTCTTTGAGTGATGGCATGCCAATCAGCACTTAATGGTGTGTTTAGAAACATGTCTCTGTTAAAAACTAAGCTACCTGGACTACTGCCTAAGGTAGTGTGTACCCCTGCTCTCATTGCATGCATAGCAATGGATAGATATTCATCTACAAATTCTCTAAAAGAGTTAATGTTTCTGGGTGGTTCACCATGTAATAATGTTCTGAGAACATTGCCCACTGTTTGATGCATTCTCTTGCATACTGCATTAGATTGTGGGTTCTTTGCACTGGTGCATACATCTCTGATGTGACAATTTTCTGATAGAGTTTGGAATTTCATTCCAGTAAACTCTCCTCCAGGATCATGAATGCATCTTTGTGGCCATGGATAATGTGATATCCAACTTTGCGCAAATTCACTTGCAATAGTGTCATAAGTCTTATCTTCCACTCTAATTAGTTCTACTAAGTTAGTAACAGTATCAATGACTGTCAATGCATCAAATTCATACGGTCTTCCATTGACTTGAACTATCCATGGTCCTATTAGATCCTTGGCACATTCTTCAAATGGTACTGATTGAACTTCATGCTCTGGTAAGAGTCCATATCCTTTACCATCCAACTTATTTCTTTGACAATAATCACATTTGAAGTTATCAATATACCTTCTCAAATAACAATGATAGTATCTCTGATGTTTCTGTTCATATAGCCTTTTACTTCCAGGATGACTTGTAACTTGATGATACCATCTAACTGTAGGTTGTATCAATTCTGCTGGAAGTGATATTTTCCAATCGTTTAACTCAGCACCTGGTTTGGTATAACAGAGTACATCTGCGACAGAAGGAATATTCTTCCGACTGTAACACTCAGGATGTCTGATAGCAGATTGCTGAAGCACATCATCTTGATCTTGTTTTTCGTTGATGTTCTCAATATCCAATGGATTATCCTCCTCCATATCTTCTGGTAGATTAAGATAGCAATAATTTAGACAAAATGAATGATGATTTGCACGTGTGTGCAAAGGTGTAATTGGGCTTTTGTTGACTTTGATCATCATTTTTCTGCAATGCTTTTTGTTTTTTTTCAGATTTCATTTGCCTTCTTGTACTAGAAGAGAGGCAAAAAAGATTCAAAAGACAGTCAGCTATTTCTCTGTCATTGAATAAGGAAAAATAAGCCGAAGTGTTGTCATCAGCAATGGCATTCTTCCCCACTAAGACTGATATGCCATCTTGATGAGAATGTCTTGAAAAAGTATCAGCAATCACATTTCATGGACCTTCTATATAGTGAAGAGTAGGACTATACTCATCAACATAGGATATCCAATGTAGGCATCATTTGGATGAATCACCAATGTGGAGAATATTCTTGTGATCAGTGTGGATATGTAATTCAGCACCAAGTTTAAATTTTAGACCCCCAAAATTGGATTTTTTTAGCAGGGATTTAGCCACCCCCCCCTCCATTAATTGGACAAAAAAATAGGCCTTTTACGTACGGCGGAGCAGGTATTTGCTGAAAAAATTTAGACCGGCCTCCTCCTGGTCATCAATTGTGATATTTATCTCCATCATGATCTTTAATGACGATGATCATCCAAACCTTCAATGGCTGTTGCTGGTGATTCTGCCATCTACACAACAGTATCTGCACCCATCACTACCTGTCTCGTCCCACGATTGCCCCGCCCCGCAAATCACCATCACAGAAGCTCTAAGATCATGCCGACCCCACTTTGTTTCTTCACATGACCGGGTTGACCCGACAATGCTTTGGCATGCTCCTCGCCCACCTCTTTGATCTTGAGGCAATTGCCCGTCTTCATAGCCGTCAGCGGGGATGGCCACAATCACTGTGTTCTGAAGGGTATCTTGGTCTGCTTCTATTTTATTTGGGTAGCACAATGAATAACAAGCATGTGTGCCTGATTTTTGGTGTTACGCCTGCTGTTTGCAGTTGGGCAATTAGCACAATGCTTCGATGGGTTGTTTGTCAGTTGAGCAATCATCCGATTGCAATGGTTGAGTTTCCCGATCAAGCAAAGATGAGGGAGTTGGCCACCCTTGTTCAGGCAAGAGCGCCAATTGTTCCAGATGTAATTGGATTCATTGATGGAGTTTCCATCCCCACCAAATGCACCGATGAACATATCAAGCAGAATGCATTCTACTGTGGATATGACTGTGACACGATGGTGAACAATATGTTTGCATATGGGCCGGATGGTAACGTATTTTTTGCGGCGATTAGTTTCCCAGGGAGTTGGGCCAACGGTGCGTTGACAGCAAGATTCTTGCATGCGCTGAAGAAAAAAATTGGAGAATACAAGATTTGCATCAACCAGGGGTTCCCCCAAAGTGGTGATGCATATGGAACCCTCATCGGTCCCATCACAAAAAGGACTGCGAGATGTCTCCATCATGATGTCCGCAATTATTTGCTAAAAATTATCTACGTGCACACCTCACTTTGGCAGGCGACTGAGTGGGGGATGAGAAGGCTGCATGCAACATTTCCCCGATGGAAAAACGTCTGCCAAACAACCATTCTCAGCGGTGGCTTGTGTTGGAATCAATCATGTTGATTCACAATTATCAGACGGAGTTGGTTGGATTTAATCAGATTAATACAGTGTTTGACCCTGAATATGTTCGGATCCAAAATCTTGAGGGATACAACATGATTGCTCATTATTTTTTTCATCCTGGCGATTATAACACTGACAAAGACAAAGGAGATAGTAGTGATGATGATAATTAAGTAGTTTTATTTTCCCCACCTCCCATTTGGTTCCCCCAATCCTTTTCCATTATCCCTGCCCTCTCCTCTCTCAAGATTCTAATATCACTGCTACTGCTGCTGTCACTGCTGCTATCCAAATCGCTGCTAACATCCTCGCTCAATAAGCCACAACCAGCCTTACCTCCATGATCATGTTGATTCTCAAAACACTCCTGCATCGTCTCTTGCTTCTGCCTCTTCTTCTCCCAACTCTTCTGACAACACGTCTTCTTCCTCTTCTTCTCTCGCCTCTCCTCACGTTCACGCCAAGCCATCCCCCAATTCATCTCCTCCAACTGTTGCATGATCATCAAGGTCATACCCTGCCCTGTCAAATTTCCATTTGATGTAGAGTCAAACTTATCAAGCAATTTAACAATGGAACCTGCAAGGAAAGCTTGCTCCTTTCCTTTGTTTGATGATTTTTTTGTCTTCTGGGCCTTGATAGACAGCTCTGCCTGAGCCAGCCCATTGCGCACGCTCTTCTCCATCGGCGGAGTTTTCTCCGCTGATGGATTCCTCACCACAGTGGGACTGGGTAATGAATCCAAGGAGTCATCATCTACGGATCCAACAGAAAACCCCTCCATTCTATTACCACCGTGCTCACTTGCAGCAAGTGAATGAGTGGCTGCTGCAACTATGTGGGGGGGGGATTGTCAATTCTCTCATGATAATCATCAAATGTCTCCTCAAGTTGCTGTTTATTCCAGTCCACAAGAACCTCCTCATCTTGGACTATTTCTGCAATGGGACTCAAGTAGATGCAAGATGTTTATGAAATGATTAATTTGTGTGCATCTTTGATGCTTGTGGGGGGGACTTATGCCTCTCATGAGTCTCTTCTCTCTCTCCTCCTACCAGATTGTCCTGCTCATCCTCCTCCTCCTTCTCCTCATTGTCATTCTCTTCAATGCCCAGCATTCCCAACTAGGTCTTGTCCATTATCTTTTGTTCGATTGCGATGCACCAAAGAACCCGATCGGTATTCTCCCCTGGTTTACCCGTTGGCTTTTTCATACTCTGACAAAGGTTGCAGATCCAGTGCCAGTGCCACTTCAGGTCATTGGTGTATTGTTTGGTACTCTCCCTAGTCTGATCCTGGTATGCAAGGCAACAGCCTCCCACCCATACTCACCATTTGGCAAAATCTCTGTAACAACTGGAAATAGGATGTCATTCTTGTAGTTCTTGGCGCCCACATGATGGGGCATGATGAATGAGATGAAGGGAGGGCTGCAGGGATATGAGAAGGCAACCCTGTGCAGCAGGAGAGGTGATAGAGGCCCTACCTTTGGAGAGGGGGGGGTTGGCGGAACAGAAATGGACTTTGCCTAAATTTTAGGCTCGCCTAATTTCTAGACGGCATGTCTGGACGTGCTGTCTAGAATTTTGGTTATTTTGTAGTTAGCCAGGATCTAACCAGCGTTTAGCCATGCCTAAACGTGACATAAACAGGTTAGCTGATTTTGGCAGCCACCCACTAAATCAATCTAAATTGGTCAGAAAATTAAGAACAGTAGGAATTGAATAGTGATATGATGTGGCTGGTTTCAAAAACCCTCGGCACAACCATTATTTAGTGCAAAATTTTTCATGAAACTTACCCCAGCCCTTTATCCAAACAAAAAACGACACACACAGGGGTTGGCGGGAAAGCACAGTTGAAAAATTTAGCTGTTACAACCTTGCACCTTAGCTGTTGCTTAAAACCCGGTCTCTACAGTACTTACTAATACATGAATAATAGGCCCATTCTGTCACTAAATTTTTGGCCAAGAATGAGGTAAGATTTTGAGATACCATTATCTATGCGGGAGCCCAAATAGTACCTTAAAACAGCCTTAGTGACAGAAAGGAAAATGTACCATGATCCCCTCTTTGTGTGCGTTCATATTTCACTGACGCCACTGCTGCCCTGCCCCTGCTGCTTCCACTCTGCCAAAACCTCGATTGTCATCATTGTCACGGCCCTTGAGGGAACTCATTGCCCCCCCCTCCCTCCACTGCCACCACACTCTTCTTAGCCATCCCTTCCCCTCCTTCTGTGTATTGACCACTGCACATATATAACCTTTTAGGGCAACTAAGAATACATGGGCAACACCTTGTTCTTGTTTTTCCTTTGGAAGGAGGCAAGGGCAAGGGCACTATACTATGCAGGGCCCGAACTGATCATGATCATTGACATTGCAGCCTCTGAAAATACTACCTTGAATAGTACCTCCAATAGTACCAAAAATACTTTAGTACTTTGCTAAAGTACCTCAAATAGTACCATTAAAAAGCTAGTGAATCAGGGGTACTGGATCTGTGACAGCTAAATTTACATGCCATAAATTCTATTTTAAATGCATGCCAGGTTATCTAAAATTGAAGTTAGATGCAGCTTTTTTGTTTTTTGGTGTTTTCTGTTCAGCTCAGCCTCAGCTTTGGGACATTTCTTTTCAGGCTTCCAAAACTTGTGTGAAATTCCCCCAAAAAATTGATGTTAGATGCATACAACAATGCCAAAAATCAAATTTAGATGCCCGAATATTGACTTTAATTCTTATCCAAGCTGCTGATTTAGTACCATAAAATCGAACATGAGTAAAATCAAATTTAAAGCATCTAACATAGAATTCCCCCAAAAAATGATATTAGATGCATTAAACAATACCGTAAAATTCAATTTAGATTCCCTAATATTGAGTTTGATTCTGATCTCAGCTCTGCTTGATTTAGTACCAAAATTGAATTTACATGGAAAAAATGAATGTAAAGCATCTAATATCAGATCTGATATAGATTCAATATTAGATGCTGTCATGGTACCATAAAATTGGATTTAGATGAATAAATTCAATTTTATATGCACTCTCATGCATCTTATCAACATTCATGTTCCAGAATAAGATATGCTAGAATGATTTTTTACATGGGTTAATTCAATTTTACGGCTTGATAGTGCATCTAATATCAAATTTAGTTTTCATATTCTTATAAATATCCAATATTACTTTTCAATACACTGTTCTGGTACTGCTTTAAAGTGCATGTTTTCTGATATGCACATTGGTAGCCAGTACAAGTACATGCCCTGGTGCACATATTCCAAAACCTGAACTGTTTTTTGTACTGGTACTGTTCTTTGCAAGTACATGTATTGGAATATGCGCTCATTCCAGCAGTACTAACAGGACAGGAAGTTTTAAGTCTATCATTATGCGCATTGGACTGTATCCTCATTCTAGCAGTACTAACTAACTAGCAATGAAGGTTTTGGGTTCCATTACCAGTACTGGTACATTTCCATATTAGTAATCTTTGGTACATTACCAATATTGGGATTTTGAAATTACCACACCATTAAGTTTAATTCTATTATACCGCTTTCCTAATATCATATATGTTTAGCAGGAGTAATCCTCCCTGTTGTGATTCTTGCATTTAAAGTTGTTGTGGTGGCATGCCAAGGAGCAGATATGTCCCGCCCTAAAGCAGCTGCATTTGCTACTGTTGCATGCAGACTTGCAGTTGCTCATCACAGTGCCTTTACCTTGGCCACCTATGAACAATTTGTGACAAGCTGCTTCACATTCCAACACCTCTTTTGCCATCTCCCCCCCAAAAAAGCATCAGTCAATCCCAACAACTCCATATTGTTCTCCTTTTTGTTGACCACTTTGATCTTGTTGTATGTGTATCAATTCTGCAGCAGTCCCAACCTAACAATGATGTGGACCATCATTATTCAATAATCAACCTTGATGACAACACCAGTTAGGTTCCCCATGTCAACCTTTGTTGTGTTGATGCATAATGATGGCTCTTCTGTGATGTTGAGGGACATGGTAGCACCTGTGATCATAGCCAGACCAGTATCTATGTGTTGAGATATTTATGGGAGAAAATAGTCCAACTGATCAAAAAACCGTTTTGAGATGAAATTTGCTTTGTTTACTCTAGTTTGTGAATATACATCATTGCTAAAGGCTATTAATATGAATTGAGCCATCATCAAGAGACTACAAAGAATCCTGAACAGCTTAACTACTATAAGGGTTCTGGCAGAAGCAAAGAACTCCTGCCTTGTAGATTTGTGATGTAGGAATATGCATGAACAGTAGAAAAAACACAAACAAAACCACAATGCAAACACCGTCCTTTCTAGGGGCATGGAATTGTTGATGATTACCAATCTAGAGCATCAGCAATGTAGAGGAGGGGCTGGGCAAGGGTGTGGTTGAAGAAATTTAATTAATTTAATAAAATAATGGAGCAATTAATATATATCTAGCCACTAGCTACAGTTTTATTTTTGATGTACTAAAATGTAAGAAATTTGACAGCAATTTTGATGGCCATGCCGCCAGGTGGATACGGCAAGAAGCACATTACCTGCTGCCTGCTGGAGCATATCAGTACCTTCATGGAAAGCTGCTAAATGACACCACCAGGCTTTTGTTCATGTTATATAGGCCTGGCAGATATCTTGAGGCTTACTAAAGACAAAAAATGGCGGTCACTATGGCAAGTAAGACTTTGAAAAGTGTCATTGCATATGCCCCCATGCATTTGAAAATGGAAAATTAGGTATGTAATCCTTGCATGCAGTGCTAGGGGCTGCACTGGAGAATTCCTGCTATGAAGAAAAGAAACTCCTTTTTTTCACGTTGGCAAAAAAATCCAGCAAGCCGGCCGTGCCAATCTTTTTCCCTCCAGCTCTCTCCCAACTCCCCCCCCCCCTTGCCAATTTTGTTGACTACCATGTTCGACAAAATCAATGTCCATGTCCACTTTTCTGTAATCATCATACCACAAGCCCATGGTTTTGGTGACATAGTGGCATGGGGGCCTCACTTGTGCATGCCACTATGTCACCAAAACCGTGAGTTTGCCACTCCCTGCGGTAAAAAACCTCCCCCATTATACACTACAATCAATGCATCAATGATAAAATCCACATTCTTCAGTGTAAATTATTCCCACCCATAGCTGATGCCTTCCCCCCACACCTGATGTTCAATATCAACCCCCCCCTGACACACGTTGTGCCACAGTGACAAGTGTTGGGGTCTGAGGGGTCCATCGTCCCATCAAATTCAACAAAAAAATCAACACAAAAAAATCAACATTTTCGTGTCATCATCTTCCCTTCCATCAACCTTGTTGATATTCCAACATCTTCCCTCCCCAGACTGCTCAGATGTTCCTAATCATTATGTCAAATATCTTTGGCAAGGATAGTGCTGGGGGGAGTTGAGAAGAGAGATTATTACTAAATTTTTGTGTGTATTTTTATTCCTCTTATTTTAATTACCTCTCCCTCTCCCCTCTTCTAACCCCTCTTTTATGTTAATCTTTCATCAAAACTGATGCACAGCTCCCACAGATTTTGGAGGAGATGGGATAATGGATTGTCTGGGAGGGGAGGGGAAGGGTGTTGGGGTTTATATAGTTATGGTTGGTATAGATACAATTGAAATTGCATCGGATGCGATTTTGATCGCATCTCAGCGAAGTACAGTCATATCTTAGCTGGACAGACTGCAACTTGAAGGTTGAAGTTGGATCCTGACTAAG
>JALLPB010001178.1:0-10863 GCA_036939975.1 Cyclostephanos tholiformis | reverse complement strand
GATTTTGCGAAGACTCTTCACCCATCACTCGATGACAAGGACACAACCATTATCACGGATCAGGACAAGGGATTGAGGGCGGCAGTTTCCGAAGTACTCCCTTCTGCCACGCCTTTCATCTGTTCTTTTCATCGTGAACAAAATATCGTGAAATACGTCAAGGGTGGCAATGGCACATACTCATGCAGATGGATGTTTAAAAAGCTACTTCAAGTGCACACCGTCACCGAGATTGAACACTTAAAGAACAAGCATGCTGTGCATGTTGACGACAAGGCATGGAAGTATCTGGGAACAGTCAATGATGAAGAGGTGTATCCAGCAGCAAGATGCAATCTAAGCAAGACATCTTGCATGTACCAGCGTTCGGCTTCTTCATCAGCAGAATCAATGAACAATGCTAACCTGGCAGCACATGGCAGAACTGCGGTCGATGTTGTCTCTTCAACAATGCTTCTGCTAAAATTAGCTGCTGTGAGATACAGTGCGCAGAAGGAGAAAGCTTTGAGTTGGGACGATGCTCTTACACCTCATGGTAAGAAATTATGCAATAATGCCTTCGTGGGTGTTAACTTCCGGCACTATGGTATCTTCATTGACAATAATGAAAAAAAACAGCAACAGATTAGTAGCATGGGTTACACGACTGGGAGGAGAACAGAATGTGAAAGGAGATGCTGGTTCCTCAAAGAGGAGTATGATGATGGATCAGTCTTTGGTGGATGTTCCTGTGGAGTATCGAACACGGACTGAATTCCATGCCATCACATGATTGCAGTGGTTAAATCCGGATGCATTGAAGGGTTGACACCAACAAACGCAATGCCATTCTGGTGGACCACAGAATGCTGGAAGCAACAATACCCTGAAGAAGTTGAGGTCTCTTGTAACTTTGACCTGAGCACATTCAGACGTACACCAGAGGACAGGTTGATTAGATATTGCCCACCATACACTGGACCAAGCAAGGCGGGACGCCCTAAGAATGAGAAGCAAATGAAAAGTCCAGTTGAGGGAACAAAAAAAAGAAAGCGAAGTCAAGATTAATGGGAATATGTGTAGTGGGCGCTTAGGCAGTATGTATATGGGCAGTATTCAAGTATTTTGGCAGAATTTGGCGATTAGGTGATGATAGCAAAACAGCGGTTGTAGGAAATAGTGACTGTAATTAAAACTATAATGAAATATGTCATGGTGCATCAATGACACTATTACTTAATGATGATGATAATACAGTCACAATATTCAGATAAAGTGATGATACTCCAATGGGGTAGGACCATTAAGTGATGATATTTAAAATTAATGTCGAATAATTGTAATGACACATTAGACAAGAGATTTTCTTTTGGTGATGTGACAATTTTTACACATCACCAATTGGTGATGTTATTTAAATGAGGTAAAAGATTAAAGTGATGACCAGTAAACTTGTTATTGGGTATTGGTGATTACATTCAAAAGGATTGTTTTTATTTTAGTGATGACATAATCAATGCAAGATTTTATTTTGGTGATGTGGTAATTTTAACACCATGAGTCTGACAACCAAGACTGTCGGATGGCAGAGGGGTTCCAGGAACATCCATTCTAACAACTCTGGAGCGACTTTTTTTGATTTTGGTGATGACATAGGAATCAAAATCCTAGTGATGATATCACAATCATAGCTTTATTGGTGAGGTCCATGAATTGGCATGTCTATTTGGTGATGACTTTCTGACAGATCGCCTAAAATAATATTTGGTGGTTACCTGCAGAGGGGGGGGCAGGTGGAGGGACTGAAAGAAAACCAGAAAAGAGAAAACCATGGGCACCACTGGGGATTCTACACTGGGACCCCTTAATATTCTGAGGTTGAAGAATATTGAAGAATATTGGGATTATTTCACAATGAAAAAGATTTCTTCCGGTATGGAATGGGTGGTGGAAAATCTAAAGCTGATCTATGAGTTGCGCCCAGCATTGCACAAGGAGGGAGGAAATTATTTCAAAACTCTCAAGAAAATAGTTGAAGAGAGTCCTGGAATGCACCAACATTCTGTTGTATATTATCCAGATCTGCTAGCTAGGTTGGGAATTCCAATTTTTTCCGATTTGTCTGACCCCCCCATTGGAAGCGGAATTTCGATTCTGGCCACAATTTGGAAAAACAATGCAAATATTTGCGGATGTACATTCTTTGAATTTGGAATTCCAATTCTGATTTCCAAAATTGAGTAAAATTCCGGATGTGTGCATGGTATGGGTAAACAGATAAAAGCCATTCACATGCATAGGAATGTAATCATGAGGGGGCGAATTCTCAAAAAAGAACACCACCATGGGAAGCCAATAGCTGGGTCTAGTGGCATGGCTATGGTAATAAAGAGCCACCCTCCCACGGAAACCTCATCACGATGGGTTGATTGAGGGCACCTACAAAGGTTTTTATTTAAAGACTTCAACCAGCTAAGAAAATAATGAATTCAATTAAGGCATCTATTTTATAGTATTCTCTCCCACCTCCCAACTCGACCGCCCCCAGAACATCAAATATTACCCCCCTGCATCCCCCGCTGGTTGCACTTCCTCTCCTATCCCTCTCCCATCACCCCTGCCTCTGATTTGGTTGGTTGTTGCATTTCATGGTCAATTGGTGGCCACCTAAATCATGACAAATTTTGTTTCATTTATTTTTTTGCCCCTTACTTGGATGGCTGAAAAGATGCAACAGTTTTCCCCCCCATTGTCATTGCACTGCATGCCATCTCCCCTAACTATATCCAATAGTTGTGGCCAACTTTCAGTTGTTTGTTGCATTTCCCCATCCAGAGGAAGCCATCGAAACTGATGGCACCATCACTCTCTCTATTTTTATGTTTTGTTGCTCTAATCACTGCCCAAAACAACAAGTAAATGCCCTCCCCCACGCGTTCCACCCAGACACATTTCCTCTCAAACATACCTCCACTGCCGACACCATTGTTTGGTTAATTGTTGTGTCAAACCATCGAGCAGCAGCCACCCAAGACTGTGCTCTGCTCCTTTCCCAATTTTTTGGTGGGTGCCATTTGGGCGCCCCAAACAAGGCTATCCAATGTAGCCAGCTCACACCTGGGTGCCAGGCGCCTACAATGGGCTAATAGGGAGCTGTGGCACTGCAATTTGGGCCCATGACAGATGGTTTCATTAAGAGGGAGAGCAAAGCTGCTCGGGTAGGGCAGCAAACTTGCGTGTTTGTGTGTGTGCTATGTTTTCTGCAAAAACTACCTGCCAAAAGGACATCTACTCGATCTTGTATTTTTTTTTGGAAAAATGATAGATGTCCTTTTGGGGGATGTTTTTTCCAACGGGTGAAATCAGAATGTTAAATGGTGGGAACAAATTCCAATAAGAAATAAAATGGCGGGAACAGTTGTTCCGATCAGAAAAGTTAAATTTCGACAAATTTTCCGGCCAAAAGAAGACCTGTAATCCAGAATTCCGCCGGATTTCCCAACCTAGTCTGCTAGGTTCAATCAACAAGTGCCTTTTTGTGCTTTTTGGAAGCTTTCCAACAATCCAGTCTTGTGAGAGAATGCAGCATAACTATGATGGGATTTTTATGGAACCGACCTTTTAAGCTGCTATGAAACCATTCCTGAATATCCTTTACCAACAATACCAAATTTCATGTGACTGAAGCAATAATTTTCTCCAAAAGGCTACATGTGTCTATGACTGCATGCGCCTCCAAAGAGGAGTCCTCCTTTACACAAGTGAAGGAGGAAATTCTTCCACAGTCGAAGGCAATGTTTGCTGATGTGTTCTCTCTTCTTCTGGCAGATGTCAGCTTCATCACAATTTGTAAGATCTCACATGAATGTGCTTCTTTCCTTTTCAGGGGATCAGGAAAATCCCTACTGAATCTGGCTAAGATATACTGCATCCTTAGAAGACTAATTCGGGAAAGATGTGGCCAAGTGAAAGGGACCGCTATATGGAAACATGCTGTCTGGTGGTTTCAATTCTTGCTCGTGAAGAAGTTCTCTTTGCCAATTTGAGGGACTTACTAGATCGGATAATGTTGTGACATATGGAAGAAGTGGCTGCCAAAGCTAAGTAAATAGAGTTGAATTGGAAATAAATAGAAGAGGTGGCGGTGAAACAAATAAAGGAGGCAGCAGCTGCCAAAGTTGAGAAAATTGCAAAAAGAGAGTAGAAGAGGAAATGAATAGAGGAGGCAGTGGCTGCTAAAGCTGCTGAGAAAATATTGAGTAGAAGAGGAAGCTAATTAGCAGCTGCCAAAGCTAAGAAAATTGTGACAAGAGAGTTAAAGAGGACGCAAAGAGAGGAGGAGGATGCTGTGAGGGATTAGAGGCTGAAGAAATAAGATATGGAGAAACTTATACCCAAATTTCTGCATCACCTCTAATTGATGCTCAAAGACTCATTATTGTCGGATATAATGCTATGGGCGGTCCAGTCAGTTGACGAGCAAAAGGGTGGTAAAAGTGGAATCAGTAAGATACTTATCCTCAATCCGATGCAACTCCAGAACAACGCATGGGTAAATACTTTCGTCATTCCAATTACTTGAGCTTTTAAAAAATGTTTAATCGCTATGGCTTCAAGATGAGGTTGGACAATTGGAGTAAAAGACAATTGAGGCTGGATCCATGCTCGTATGTTCACGATTCCCTCGAATCCGAATTGGAAAGCCTCCTTGGTATCAAGGTGGTAGATAATTGCTAATCTTTTGCATGACATGATAATATTACTTCTCATCATACGAGAAGTGTTTTCTATCATAAAATTATTATTATACTCCCCTGCACCTCTATGCGATGCAGCCTTGATAATGGAAGACGGCGAAGGTGACGACTTCATCGACTATGACTGGGTCGACCTGGATGAAGGAGGTACAATGCTCATTGATAGCATATGCTTAAACATTACTATCGACCATTCTAGTAATATCGCCGGTTATGGATATATTTTCTGTGAAACGGAATGGGTTCTACCTTACTTTGCAATCCGGCTTGCAATCGAGCTAAGAGCCGCGCTAAGTCAAACGCTCCTCATCCCTCCGATGCTAAATTCAAGCTATTCACTTAGAACCCTTTCTCCGTCGCTGCTTTCCCTTCGTCGATGATTGCTTCTTCACGACAAAGGGTTTCACCTCGGTTTCTGATTTGATAGACTCTCTCAACCCAGCCCCAGATAAGAACTTGCCAAAATGTTGTATTCTCATGGGCTTCGCGAGGAGCTGGGAAAGATCTGTTTTGGCCCGTTTGGCATCAAGGTAGCGTTGTCGATCACGCAAATCGCCATCTAGTAAGCCACCCTCCATCATGTCTTCGTCGACATCCAGCCCGGCGTCCTTCGCGGCGTCCTGTAGCCATTTATTCTTCTTCTTCGCCTGCGACTCCACGTCATTGCATGATACTATTTTCGTGGCCAACGACACACGTTCTTGCGCCTCGTTCAATAAACGACCATCGATTTTCACCTGATCCAGCGATCTCGAACCAACCCCTCGCACTGCCTCGCATATCTTCTGATGTTCTCGCTCTTCCGCTGGCGCGACCAGTGATATACTAGTTCCTACAGCCTTCGCACCCACACCACGCTGTAGATAGATAGAGCAATGGATGCAAAGATCGTAAGAAGACATCGATGGTGTAAATCACGAAACAAATTGGCAGAAGCTATGGAGATGGGAGCATTCTAAACAGCGTTTTGCGAACTCAGACACAGCCAAGGGTTGTTATCCACAGATCAAGTATTTTTTCTTGATATAGTCGGAGACTCTAGTCCTTGATCATCACAGTTCAGCAACAAGCAGCTGGACTTAATAAAATCTTATTTTCATGACTCAGACAGCCAAGGGAAGCGTTCTCTACAGATCTAGGCTACTGCAATTTCATGATGAGGAAGACGATACAAAGATAGATAAGCCTGGATCAAATTGACAACACCAGAATTGAAATTTGGCCCTTTCTTCGACTGTGTGTTGCCCCTGTCATAAACGCACTTACCTACCCCTAGTGAGGTCAGAGACTCTAGTCCAAGATGCATCTTCATTGTCATATCCTAATCAATCAACGACAAACACATTACAATTGGCGTTGTCATATAATAAACCTACCGCTGTCCTACCGGCGCGATGGATGAACGTATCCACGACCCTGGCCACGTCGTAATGTATCACCGTGGTAACCGCTTGAATATCCAAACCTCTTGCGGCCACATCGCTTGCAACGACGATCGAACGGGTGCTGGATGTCCGGAGAGATTCTAGAGCGCTTAAGCGTGCTTTCTGAAAGAAAAAATTCGTTGAATAAAACAAGAGGACGTAAGGAACAAACCAGAGAGTCAAGTGTTCAGCATTTCGACGCCAGTAATATCTTAGGGTTCGGAGATTGTTCACTTAACCCACAGGCAGCAAAATCCAAGTCAGACATTTGGTCCGATTGGTTATGTACACTGCAAAGCTTGGCATGCAAAGAGGCCAGAGGCTTTCTCGAGCTTTTTCTGTTCGTCATCACCCAGGGTTGAAAAAAAAAATCGTGCCTGATTCTACAGCACACGAAACTCACCTGGGCCATTTGAGCGTGAAGCATCCTCACCGGCAATCCAAGCGTCTTGAGCGTTTCGCCCACCCTGCGCACGGCAGCGATGCTATTGCAGAATACCAAACACGGGCCTGACGATCCCTGACGTGTAGTCACGAGATAGGCGTACAGGTGGGAGTCTTTGTGTTTTTGCGCGCATCGAATCTCGCCCAAGGTCAGTCCAGGGGGGAGACGGGTCAGGAGGGACGACGACGGTCCGTCGTCCCCTCTTCCCACCGAAGACTTCAAGGGAAAGGCAACCTTCGACTCATTTTCGACGTCGTTCTTCTTCTTCAGTGTGCCCTCTCCCGCGTTAGACAGGTCAACAATTTTGGTCTCCCCCCGCGCGCCGGCAATCTCCAATATTTCGGCAATCGCGCCATCCACTGTGGTCGGCTGCCTGCTGTTACCTTTCCTCCTCTTCGTCTTGATCTTCGCCGCGAGGTCCTTCTTGATTAGATGGTGCATCGACGGCGGCAAGGTAAGTGTCGCGGAATAGACGAACGTCTGACGATGAACGACGACCCGTTCCTTCGCCTCTTCCTCGTTCGCGGCGTCTTCAACGTCGTGGAGTGACCGTCGCAGCTGCCGCTCGTAATCCTCGTCGTCCATCTCCACGGGTGCCGGTATGTCCCTTCCGCGTATCTCGCCCCCACCTTCGCGTTCTCGCTCGATCGCGGCGAGGATCGAATCGTCCAACATGACCACCCTCGCTTCCCCCCTCACGCCCCCGATGCCTCTCAAGCGAGTATAGTCGTCACCGTCGTCATCTTCGGCGTCATCATCGCCTCCCTCTTCATCCGATTCGTCCGGTGGAGGCGGATTGGCGTCATTGATCACATCGAATATCTGCTTGAGTTGGGGGAAGCTACCTTGCTTTATCATGCGATCAGCCTCGTCGATGACGAGGAAGCTGAGTTGGGAGAGGTCGTTCAGGTGCGTGTATTCCTTGCTCGACATCTTTTCAGAAAAAAGAAAAGAGGAAGGAACCATCAAGGAGAGGGAGGGATATCGTATTGTGGATAAAGTAACGTCGTTCGTGCCATAAAAATGGACCCAGTGGGTTGGGTACATGTGACGGTAGGAAAAATACAAACGCGAGCGTTTAGCATAAGATTAGAATCGAATTTCGTTTCGCATATTTAAACGCAAAAAAATCGGGGGACACACAGTGACGAAACAAATACATCTCGGACTGACGTGCAAACGGATTGATTGATTTCATCAACGCCTCGTCCTTTTAACGGAGCGAAACACGGTTTCAATCAAAGGAGTCTAAATGTGATCGGCGATCATCATCGATGTATCTCTTTCGTCCTCGTGTTTTTCGGCGGAATTTTATTCCGCCCCGTTTTTTTCATTCGACTCACCATTTCCCAAAGACGTCCGGGCGTGGCGACCAACACCGACGGCCTGTCCTTTTCCAGTATACGACGCTGCTTGGCCTCCGCGAATCCACCGACGATCGTACCGATCACGATCGTCCTCCGCTCGTCGCCGCCTTGGCAGACCCTCGTCAGTTCCGACGCCACCTGCATGGCCAATTCGCGCGTCGGGGTGAGTATCAGCGCCCGTAGGACATGATCGCGACGATTACGGTACTCCTCCCGCAACCCCCTCCCCCCCCCCCATCCCTCCTCCTCGTCTTCATTCTCGTCGGCCTCGTCGTCTTCCTTCCCTCCCCCCTCGTACCGCTCCTCCAAGAGCCTCTGCAATATCGGTAAGCCGTAGCTCAAGGTCTTGCCGCTGCCCGTGGGAGCGGCGCCCACGATGTCCCGACGTCCCAATATCGCGGGGGGGAGGGTCGATGTCTGTATCGGCGTGGGTCGTGCGTATCCCAGGGCGTGCAGTCCACGGCACAGTGCGGGATGCAGGCACACGCCCGGCGCGGCGATGGACCACGTCGTTCGTAGGATGTCGATATCCTCGTCCGACGCCAATGCCGACGACGGGGTAGACGATGTCGACGCCGCTCCCGACGAAGACGACGACGACGACGATTCCGTCCTCGGACGCTTCTTCTCGCGTTCGTCCCGCTCCTCCTTGGCGAGCATTTTCCTCGCCTCGCGCCTGAGCCTGCGACGCTCCTTCTTGGTCGTTGTCGTGGTAGTAGTCGTCGTGGTTTCTCCTCCTCCCGCCGCCATCGATGCCACCGCCGCCTTCTTCGAGGAGCCGTTCGTCCCCTCCTCCACCTTTCTACCCGTCCCTTCGTTGACCGTCCCCGTCTTCTCCTCCTTCGATCGGCGGCCATCGTCGATGTCGATCGTCGAGTCTGAGGAGGGGGGCATTTTGTTGCCATCCTTGTATATGACCCTCGTGACGTAACCGGAAACGTCGTCGCCCGTTTTCTCGACCATGTAGGCATCGCCCGGTATGACCTCCAGACTGTGTGTTTGTGTGTGTGTATTGTATTATAATCAAGCAACAACGACAACATACCACATTCAACATCATCATTAGCGTCAACATCATGGGGGTGCCGAATTAAGGACTCGTTAGAGAATGGACGGAACAAATAAACGCATAATGCATACACGCACAGCATCCGTCCGTGGATTGGCGGGGAAGCTCGTTAAGGCCATCTCGACGGTTAACAACGCGCACCTGAGGAACATCCCGTCGTCGTCCGCGCCCTCCTCCTCGCGTCCCGACCCGCCCCCCCCCCCGCCGCCGACGCGATTATTATGCCTCGGATTAGGATCGAAGAGATCACCCTCGACGTCCTCGTCATTTTCTTCGCCATCGATATCGTAATGACGCGACTTCCATTTCTCGACGTCGTACACGTCGTCGTCGTCGTTTTGGGCATCATCGTCATCGCCGCCCTCCCCGCCACTCGTGCGATCGATGACACCACCGCTGGAAGTCCCGACCGTCATCGTGTCGCGACGTCGTCGTTTCATGGCCTTTGATGTCGCCGTCGGCGCGGACGACGCCTTCTTCGCCTTCTTCTTCTGGTTCGTCTTCATCCTTATTTATCGTGACAGTCCGAGAAAGATGCGGGGGGGAAGAGCGGGAGTAAGGAGGAGGTGAAGCAGGGCGGGGCGGGTGGATGGAGGACGATCAATGAAAAACTGAAGAGGAATTTTGTGCAGAAACCAAGGCCAGACCGTCTTTTTTCCCTCTCGGAGAAAAAGTCTTTCGGAACTCCTAACGTCGCCATGGAGGAGGTTGAGGGAATTGTAGGCAATCTCTCTCTGCAGTAGTAGGTAGTAACTACTCCTAAGCTCTATTAGTTATTTACTTGATAGGTTACTGAAAGAACACTGTAATCGAGATATGTTACTATGTGTAATTATCATAATAAATATATGAATAGAAGCCCGAATTACTCATTACATCCGCGCTTACCCCCTCCATTGTTGTTGCCATGCTCCTGCTTCACATCGTCGTGCTCTTCATAGAAATCGGACTTGATGTGGCACTTCGAATTGGGAATGACATATGCGATCATCTTGTGATGCTTCTTGGGTAGAGAGGGAGAGGGGGGAGAATTGCTATCTTGGCTTGATTGGACCCCAACAAGGTCAATGACACTGTAGTGCATCGGAGCCAAAATCTCGATGCGCTGCCTCGCCAATTTGACCCTGAATTTAGCGAGAGTGTTGTATTGGCGGGCCCCACCAATATTGTGGCCACTTGAGTATGGGATCATGTTGTCATTTGGTGTCCCCGTGACCCCCTTGGTGAACAGGATCACTTGAGAGCCGTTGGGGGTAACCTTGTCCTTGTCAATTGCCTGTAGTGCCTTGTCATAGGCAAGAATGCAACTGTGCGATTGAGCACTTGCTCCCCATTATTCCTGTGAGGGTCTTGTGGTTGAAGCGCTGCTGGTCGATGGCATGCTGGAAGGTAGTCGACATGCCATCCTCAGCCAGCCAGTTGGAAATGAAATGAGGGGCGGGGTATGAAGAAATTGGTGTAGTGGGCTACCTCTGCATAGTCTCATCCCTCATTGGCATAATATGCAATGACATAAGTATTACAAGTATTGAGGTAGTACAGTGCAATATTCTTTGTAGGGGGGGTGGAGGCACCACTGCCTTAACAGCGGTGGTCTTCTTAGCGGCTGGCTTTGCAGCGGTGATGGTGGCAGCAGACATGTCTTTGTGGGCGGCTTCATGGGCAGCTTCATGGGCATCTTCTGGTGCATCATCAGAAACCTGATTTTAGCCAATCGTAAACTTTAGTATTATTGTGTGGTATTTAATAACTATGTAGTAACCATCGAAGTTATCCTGTAAGTTTCATTTTTAGGGCGCAACTGTGACTTGAAAAAATACTG
>JALLPB010001176.1:0-11988 GCA_036939975.1 Cyclostephanos tholiformis | reverse complement strand
CCCTCTGTGATTCGGGCGCCACCAGTCATTTCATCACGGACGACGTCACACATGTCCTCAACAAACAAACCGCCACCAATCCCATTACCATAACCCTTCCCGATGGAGCCACCTTACGCTCCACACACACATGTGAACTGGACATTCCCACATTGCGATCATCAGCGCGACAGGCCCACATTGTGCCAGGCCTTGCACACACCTCCCTCCTTTCAACTGCAAAGTTTTGTGACGCCGGCTACACTGTCACATTCGACGCCACTTCATGCCGAGTGCGGGATGGCCCTTTCGTTGTCCTCCAAGGCAAGCGCGACCCAGCCACAACCCTTTGGAGTTTACCGCTGACCACTACGCCACACAACGTATCACCCACAACACCATCACACACTCCCCAGTTCGCATGCAATGTCCACACCATTCCACACTTACAAAATCGAGTCAAGTTCATGCACCAGGTTCTGTTCTCCCCTCCACATCAAACACTCTTACGGGCAGTCAACCTCGGCTTCTTGGATAATTTTCCTTTCCTTACCGCCGACCTCATCCACAAACATCTCGCAAAATCACCAGCGACAGCAAAAGGCCGCATCAAACTTCGTCCCGCCGGCTTCCATAGCACCCGCCGCGAACGAATACATCACGCCAGCACCAACATTTTCTGTTATGCAGCTCTCGCCGATAAACAACATGGCACATTCTACACAGACTGCACTGGACGCCTCCCTTCTCGCGCACTCGACGGACAACACCTTTTCTTTGTCGCCTACGATTACGACACCAATTATATTTTTGCTCTCCCAATATCATCCACAAGCGACAACGATATCCTCAACGCGTTCAAACACACACACACCATGTTGACACAACGGGGATACACACCGCGGTTCAACGTCACCGATAATCAAGCAGCCTCCGCCATCAAGGCATTCATGCACGAAAAAGGAGGAACAGTCCAACTGGTCGAACCCAACAATCATAGAGTGAATGCAGCCGAACGAGCCATACAAACATTTAAAAACCACTTCATTAGTGGCCTATGCACAACAGACCCCGCCTTTCCCCTCCAATTGTGGAACTACCTCACCGACCAAGCCGTTATCACATGCAATCTCCTCCGGCGCTCCCGCATTAACCCGGATATTTCCGCATACGAACAACTACATGGTAAAAAATACGACTGGAATGCCCACCCAATGGCCCCACCCGGCACCCGCGCCGTCATACACTCTTCCCCCCTCACCCGCACGTCATGGGGGCCCCGCGGCATCGATGCCTGGTATTGTGGCCCATCGGAACACCATTACCGTTGCTGCAATTTCTACGTCCCCGAAACAAGGGCAATGCGAGTTTCGGGATCCTACGAATTGTTCCCGATCCACTGTCAACTCCCCACGCTCTCACCCATAGAGCATACTGAACAGGTTGCACATGAACTCGTGCGCTGCTTGGAACACCTACCCCGCCCAGCACGAAAACGCCTCCTCACCACCATGCTCACTGCCCTACACCGACACACATCTACGCCAACAACATTCAAACCGGCACATGATATTGCAACAATCCCTTGGAATGCCTCCGATAACACACCGCCGGTATGCTCAAAGGGTGCCCCTATCTCAAAGGGTGCCCCAACAACCATTCCAACATCGACAAACCCGACCGCACCACACATTGTTCGCACTGCCCCGCATATCCATGGGCGCCACACTCGGGCCAACACTCCCCCGCCAATGCACACACAACCGGTCACACTATCTACCATGCCACCGGTCATCAACATACCGGCAGCACCAACAACAGCCGATAGCACTACCGGACTACGACGTTCGCCACGCCTTGCTCTTCTCTCCCCACGGCACTACTCGCAAACAGCCCTCACCACAATAGCGGCACCACCTACAGCACAACCCACCACTTCAATTTACCACTTCTGTGCCCCCGTCACGCACCCTATCACTGGTGAAACGATCACAAACTACAAGAAACTCATCGCAGATCCCCTTACCGCAACCACCTGGGCGCGGGCATTTGGAAAAGAGTTTGGAAACCTAGCGCAAGGCGACGCCGAAACAAATACACCCGGCACAGACTCCATACATGTCTTGCCCCTCGACCAACTTCAGCACATCCCAAAAGACCGCACCATCACGTATGCGCGCATCGTCGTCGATTATAGGCCACAAAAACCGGATCCCAACCGTGTCCGTATCACCGCCGGAGGAAACCTCATTACCTACCCGGGCGAACTCACCACACGAACGGCAGACTTGACAACAACAAAAATACTTTGGAACAGTGTCATTAGTACACCACACGCCCGCTACCTCTGCCTCGACATCAAAAATTTCTATCTCGGCACACCAATGGATCGCTTCGAATATATGAAAATGCCATTAGACATTTTTCCCCCTCACACAACAGCCCAATACGAACTCGACAAACATGCAAAAAATGGATTCATCTATCTCGAAATTCGCAAGGCAATATATGGCTTGCCCCAAGCTGGCATCCTTGCCAACCATTTACTGCGCCAATGCTTACGCCCACATGGCTACTACGAAGTCCAACACACACCGGGCCTGTGGAAACACATCAACCGTCCGGTGCAATTCACACTCACCGTGGACGACTTTGGCGTAAAATATGTCGGCAAAGACAACGCCGACCACTTAATACATGCCCTGAAACAACACTACAACCTCGAGGAAGATTGGACAGGAAGTCTTTACTGCGGTATAAAATTGAAATGGGACTATACTCGCCATCATGTGAACATCAGCATGCCTGACTACATCATGAAACTGCTTGCCAGGTTCGACCACCCTTCCCCACAGCGTCCGCAACACTGTCCACATGAAGCACCACCTTGCCATTTTGGTGCTGACGCACAAACACCAGTTCCCCATGATGAACTACCCATCCTCCCCCTCACTCACATTTGTCGCCTCCAACAAATCATTGGAACTATTCTTTACTACGCCTGCGCGATCGACGTCACCGCCCTCGTTGCCCTCAATAGCATTGCCGCCGAGCAAACGACTGCAACAGTAAACACGGAGAACAAAGTCAAACATCTCCTCGACTATCTCCACACACACTCCGACGCTACCATCTGCTACAATGCCTCCAAAATGATCCTTAATATCCACTCGGATGCTTCCTACCTCTCTAAGTCCAAGGCACGTAGTTGCATTGGCGGTATTTTCTTCCTCGGCAACCTCCCCATCGACGGACGTCCCATACAACTCAACGGCCCCGTCCATGTGACTGCCGGAATATGCAAATTTGTCGTCGCCTCCGCCACGGAAGCCGAACTCGGCGCCCTCTTCAGCAACTGCCAAGATGCCACCATCCTGCGCCTCACCCTCGACGAACTCGGGCACCCTCAACCCGCTACTCCTGTCCACTGTGACAACAGCATGGCAGTTTCCATTGCAAACAACACAGTCAAACAACAACGGTCTCGTACGATGGAAAAGAATTTTTTTTGGATCACCGATCAAGTTGACCGGGGCAACTTCCGCATTACGTGGCACCCCGGCCAAGAAAACCTTGCTGATTATTTTACCAAACACTTCGACGCTAAACATCATCTCACCGTTCGACCTTACTACCTCCACATGCCCACATCGCCCATGACACTTCCTTGCGCACTGTCTACGCGAACTCTGAAAGGGTGTGTTGGGCACCTCCCACATGGATATGTCAGGAGTGTTCCCCTTCCCTGACCACGGACAGACCGTCTCCACCGTCGGACAGACCAGAGTACAGCGCGACAGAGTCGTGCACACACCAACGACCAAACGCAGTGAAACAGTGTAAGGGTGCACACATATGCCTATCCAGAGCATATGAGGGTGCTCAAACACTTTCTATATATAAAATAGGGATGTGGAGAAGAAGTGAGGGGAGTTGTACAGCCTTAACCATGTCAACACATCATTATTTTAGGTGATTTACTCATTTACCTAGCTTTAGCAAAATGACTAACCCAGGGACAGCTTTACCTTTTTGTACCATCCCAGAGCAGCCAAAAAATGTTAAAACCTTGCATTGCACAGCTGCATGGACAAGTGACAATATACCCTTGAGATTTCCCCCAATAGTATGGCAATCCATTCTCAGTTGCTCATTTCACAAGCAGCACAAACCCAAATCAAGTAATCCACATTACTATTTTTTCTTGGGAGTGATGGCCCATCTCTCCTTAGAGATATGTGGAATTTTTCCCATTCCTCAGCAGCATAGAATTGAATTATCTTGTACTAAAGCATGTTTAACTGACACAATCAAAACTGTTGGATTACTAAGCAGCACAAAAACCTGAATATCCTCATTCCTCTAATCTGTCTGCTATCATAGGATTCATGGTGACATACCATAGCAGGTAGTCTATCAGCTCAGCCCTGAACATGTCACCCACTGCCATGCACCACCTTGATAAAGACAGATTATTGCCCCCACCAGCTAACACTCCATCCAAACCAATCATACCAATCACTCAGACATCTCAAGAGCTGTATTTCCTGACTCAGAGGAGCGGGAGCAGAGATATGTTATCTGTGCTGTTGTTACTCATTGTGTGTGATGAAGTAATATCTCTAAAATAACTCTCACCTTTTCCACCTCTTTGTTACTATACTGCTCTTCTAGTGCTGATTTCAATTTATTTATCTCAACCTGATACTAGCACATCTATCCTCACATTCAAGTGTTGCCTTGCTTGCCAGTTCATCATAGTTTCCAAAGGACTTTCCTTGATGTGTTACATGTCATTTTGCATATAATCTCAAGGCCCCTTGGAAGATTTGCTTGTTGGTGCTTAGTTTGTTCTTCCAATATCTTAATTTCACCCATCAATTCATTTTCCATTATCCTCATTTCTACTTTCAGGCTAGGACCACCAGTAGCAGGCGAGGCAGAGAAATATTTCTTCATTGCCTTTACAGCAAGTGCCTTCATGTATGATCCCAATTGAGCACTTTGGTAATAAGTATCAGAGCCCCCAATGGACAACAGAATTTGATGCAATCTATATCCATATGGGACAGTTGTATCGGTATCTGGGGTGGTGGGCAAACTTGGTCATCTGATTGGTGATGTAATGGTCTCTTTTTGCATAGCATGAGTGGTGACCATTTGTTCAAGTTGAGATTCTGTTGCTAAATAACAATTCGCCTTCTATGTGCTCGACAATCATAGGTGCCTCTGTGTTGCAAGAACTGGTCTTCTCAGAAGCAGCATGAATTTAAAACATAATCACTTGTATGGCAAAATATTAATTTTTCTTTTGATAATTCATGTTGCTGTAGGAACTACACTTTCACCCAGACCACCTAAAAGGGTCACTTTTGGGGGAAGTAGCCCTTTTAGGATGTCTGTTAAAAAGTATACATCATAGAACAACACAACTTAGAAATAAATCTCATTCTTTAGCAACACATATTAAAAAAACATGTATCAAGAGACTGCACAAAAATCCGCTTTTTATTTCATTATGAAACAGATAAAATAATTGTTCGTGAACAGCACAAAATCAAATTTGCATTCATTATAATCATAGCATTGATAGGATCCACTGCTGTTCTAGCCCTAACAGATTTGTTAGCTGCATTCATCAACTCTGATGTTGATGAAGAAGTTCATTGATACATGAACACCTCTACCCCTTTCTGTGCACCATATGCCACTCTGGCAGCAGGAAACTGCTGATGTCATTTACTAAGCCTATATATCTTAGGGCCTTGTCATCCATCTGTTGCACAATATTGTATTTATGTTTGTTTATGGTTTCAATCCAACCATCACCAAGAAGTAGTTCATAATACCAATGACAAGAAAACTCGCTCCCCCCCCTTCACCTTATCCTTTATGTTCTTCCTGCAGTGGTAGCTGCAGAAAAAAATCACAGCTTCTGGAATTGTATTTGCAATTGCCTCAATTGAGCCCTATCTTTGCATGATTGAGAGAAGGGTGTCTAGTTCTTGCAAAGGTCCAGAATTGGTCCCATCCCTCCTTGTCCTCATTACCAAACACAATACCAAATGCTATTGGAAATGAGTTACAATTAGATGTGATACCATAGCAAGAATAAAGCGTATACTTGCCAAAATTAATAGGGGCAGCTCGGCCAGGTACACAGTCTGGAGTAAAGGCACAATGTTCTTTGCAGGAAATAATTTGACAAGAAAATCCCAGTGACAAATTTGTCACCCTTCTCAGACTCTACTCCACAATTCTTGCTGAGGCCAACATCGCACTCTCCCATGCTTGAATATACTTGATCTTCTTGGCCTTTACCATTGTCTTCTCATCCTTCTTGAGGCTCTGCATCTTCTCCTGCAAGACAACATCCAGTAATCTCTTCTGCACATCCTTTGGTGTCTTCACAAAAATGTTATAATCATGACCCCCTTCATCCAGTCACTCAGCTAAGGCTGGTAGATATGTAACATTCTTGTAAGGGCCACCCAATACACGGGCCATGATAATTGTCCTTACTTTGGTGATCAAGGCATAAGTGAGGAATATATCAATGACATATGGTTTAAGCAGCATACTAATCTCTTTCCTTGACAGGTCGGGTTTCTCTGATATTGCACTCTGCACAATTGATACTATCCACTTCAACTTGATTGGGGACATGATGCAATGCTTCTTTGGAACATGTGGTTCCAACTCTCCACCTTCAGACTGATCATCTCCCAATGCAACATGCACTGGCACCAACGGAACTTGATCTGGATTGCCAGATTCCATCCCCCCAAGAACATCAAATGCATCAACAAGTGTTTCATTTGGAAGTGGAGGAGGTAAATTTGCAACCTCAACAGGTGGGATAGTGGGCTTTAGAGGATGCTTGTTGGCATTAGTTTTCCTAACTTTCGCTGCTGGCACATAGACTTGCCTACCATTCTGCACAATGCATCTTGTCACTTTCCATTTCAATGCAATGGTGCCATAATAACCAATAACATGGAATGGGTCACCATCACATCCACAAACATACACCTGAAAAGAGTCGCTCCTAACTATTTTCATCCGGACACCAAATAGGTTTGCCTCCTTCCCAATTCACATGAGTAAGGTCTCTTTGTCTGGAAAGGTATGTCCCTCTGCGAGAGCAAACTTGGTCACCTCTGTCATTGGCCAGAACAGTTCTGCAATACAACTAGTATAGCAAATACTATTATTGATGAAACTGCAACCATCAGCTTGTCCGTCATGAAAATTCTTGTGCCTTTGCATGTCCTTCTCCCTCTTCCATTTTTTCTCCCATGAAATGATAGCCTCTTTAGCATCATCCGCATTCATGTTAGTTGTGACAGGTTTTGGTGGCCACCCCATTTCAGCTTTCCTGCTGGCACCCTTTCTCTTCACCCAATCAACACGATATGACACAGAGATTTTGTCATCTTCCAACAAAGTGCTGTTGAGAACATCAAAATATGACCATTCATCTTTGCTGCCATCTTCCATCACTGCTGGCCTCATCATCTGATGAAAACGATGATTTGCTATCACTTTCATCATCACCGGATTCATCATATTCATCTTCATCCTCATCCTCATCATTATCCTCTTCTTCATCTTCATTGTCAGAATAGTTGATTTCTTCCCGGCTTGGATTGGTATGAAATGACTCATCGTTCAAAGCCTGAGCAACTGGTTGCACCACAACTGAATTATTTTGGTGTGAGTGTGCCTGCCAGGAGAATCATCAGTGGTGAGTAGTGGTACTGCACCTCATGGCTGCTTTTGAGGCTTCCAAGCTGTTTGTTTGGTTCAAGGCATGGTGTGTTGCTCAGAAATTATAACAAGGGAGCTGAGACTGATGAGGGACAGCCAAACCTAATGGAGGAGAAGGATGCTGTGGAAGAGGATGATCCAGTGGAAAACAAATAAGTTCTAATTTTGTGGTGCTCATAAATATACTGTTATACTGTTTTAGTAATAACAAAGCAAACAGTTTGTTTAATATTGTGCTGTTTTGTGTTGCTCAGGAATCACTTTTTCAACCTTGATCTGGGATTGGTGCAACACATACTGGACAACAAAATGACTAGCCCAGTGGATCATCAGGAATTTTGTACTGCTCAAGAACAGGTGTTTCTGTGACCCCTGGCTGGCCAATTTTGTGATGCTATAGGATACATTCACATAATTTGTGCTGCTTGGCAATCTACAACAATAAATTTGTGATGCTAAATTAAAGTGTTTTTATTTTTGTGATGCTTGGCAAACAAGTAAACATCAAAAAAACAAAAACATGGCTCTGAGATGATATGAAAAGGTAAAGCTGTCCCTGGGTTAGCACTTTTGCTAAAGTTAGTTATATGAGTCATTTTTGCTTATTTTACCCCACCATCCCCAGATTACCCAAATCTGGGTCAGCTTGGCCAGCAGTGTAACAGTGTAAGGGTGCTCACATATGCCTATCCAAAGCTTATGAGCATGCTCAAACACTTTTTATATATACAATATGGATGTGGAGAGGAAATGAGCGGTATTGTACAGTCTCAACCATATCAACACATCATTATTTCACCCCACCATCCCCAGATTATCCAAAGGAATGGATATGGCGCTAAGTTGGCAAGCATATTTAGCACAGGTTCCATGGGTGGAATGCCTCGATTTGGGATGGAGATTGTGGCCAGCAGTGTAACAGTGCAAGTGTCAAATGCCAAAAGAGTGGCTAAAGCTAATGACAAAAAGATGTTGTTAGATTTAATGAGTAGATTACGATGGGATTTGAGCTCTTGCTATTGCAGGTCTTATGAGTCTATGTAATGTAGGAATCAGTATTGGTATTCTGTAGTAAGGAGGCAAGCATATCCCAGTAATTGGGACACTCTGTATGGTAGGAACTTGAGGTAGCAGGTTCATATGTAGGTATCCATCTGGGAGGGTTCCAACACACCTTTTCAGAGTGGAGGATGCAAGCTTGAGGATGTTCATGGACAGACATTGGTCTGTGAAGATACCAATGATAGACTGCTAAGTGGTGTGCACCCATCTGGTGCTTTCTTTGATAATCTGCTGGGTTTTCTTTTCCAGGAAAGTTTTTGATGTCAAATTTTCCCTGTTCCAGTGCATCTCCCACCCAGAAGAATCTCATTTCCATGGACCATGAGCATTTGCATTTTACAGTGTTATTGGCAATGCCAACAGCGGTGGAGTTGTTGCAATTGATGAGAATGAGATGTTGAGGGTGGCCCATTTCTTCAAGCATAAAGCAAAAAATGGTGGCTTGTTTGCAATTTAGAAACAAAGTGTCAAGTTCAGCTTGGGCTGCTGAACCCATGACAAAAAATAGAATGGCGCATATGGTTTAAAAAGGCACCATTGAGTTTGATTGGGTGTGAAGCCTCTGGTTTCCAGCCAAGGAAAAAATGACCACATGTGCAACTGTGTGCATTGACTTTGGAGAGGTTGGGCATGTCCGTGTGTAAGTATAGGATCATGTTGGAGGCATGGAAGCATACAGTTGCATTGGGATGTGTGGCAGTGTGGCAAGGTAGTCTAGGGGCTGTTTGCACTTTTGCATCATATTTTCTGTCCCTTTTGATTGTTCACTGGCAGTAGTGCTGAGGGCCATGAGGACCTTGAGGTCAACAGCATGGGTGTAATATAGTATGCTGTCGACAACATGTTGGATCTGTTTAATATTGTCCTTTGAGAGGGGGGGTGAATTGTTGAGGTCAATGGGGCATTGGGTGGTGCTGCCATATTGCTTTGGTTGAGGACAATATGGGCAGTGTTGAGGGCATGTGGGGGAGGTATGTTTGTAGCATTGGATCTGTTTGATAATACATCCTGGCATGGAGATGTCTAGTGTATGGTTGACATAATCCCAATTCAATTTGATGCTGCAGTAGAGGTCACCAGTCCAGTCTTCAGTGAGTTTGTATTTTGTCTGGAGTGCTGTGATAAGATGATCAACATCTTCTTAGCATTCATATTTAACCCCAAAATTATTGACAGCTAGGGTGAAGGGGAGGCGGGCCAAGAGGTGTGTTTCCAGAGCCCAGGAGTATTTATGCATTCGAAATAACCATGGGGAGCAAGCCATTTGCATAAGAGCTTGTATGCAAGGATGCCTGCTTGAGGAAGACCCCAAACTGCTTTTCTCATTTGGAGGTAGAAGTATCCATTGACTACTTTATTGGATTGGAGAGATTATATTGTTGGATGATCCATGGGGGAAAAGGTTTATTTGCATCTACATGTATTCATAGCAATCAAGGGTCACAGTGAGGTAAAAAAAATTGATGTCAAGGCACATGTATTTTGCATTAGGGGTGCTGAGCACACTGTTCCAATGGAGTTTGGCTGTTGTTATGTTGGCTGTGCAAGTTGTGAGTTTGCCGGGATAGTTTATTAGATTACCACCTGCTGTAATTCGGACTCTATACGGATCTACCTTTTGGGGTTGATAGGCAATGACAGCCTTTTAAGCCGTGTGGATCCATTATGAAGATAGCATCAGTGACTTTTGTTTTTGTTTTTGTTTTTGTGTTGCCTTGACACATTCCACCAAAACCTTTTCCAAAAGTAGTCATCCAGATGTCAGGTGTTGTTGAATCCTGCATGAGTTTACGGTGCTTGTGATGTGTTTGTCGGTGACTGGATGTACCATGGCCATGTCATAGTGTCCAAGGTCTCGCTCAGAGGTATGTGGACACAGGTTGAAGGGGGTGAAGGCATCCCGGCTGGAGACTGCACTGTTAGTGAGAAGGCTGTTGACTGCATCTTGGCTAATAAAGCGGACATTGTGGTACTGAGGTAGTGGGGTAGGATTGATATGACTGGATCATTGGGGTGTGTGCACTGGTGGTGGTATAGTAGGTTTGGAAATAATGTCAGAGAAGAGCAGTAGTGGCGGGATCTGGTGGGAACAAATGATTGCTGGTAATTTTCTGGGAGTGTTTGCTCTTGTTTTGCATTTGTGTGTTTGTGGCATGGTGTGAGGAATGCAAGGGGCAGTAGGGTTGTTGGCCAACATTGTTGTGGTCACTGTAGGTAATCATTGAAGTGGTGCTGGTAACAGCCTTTGTCGTTTATCCAATTGTATGAACGGGGGCACCCTTTGTTCTTCCGGGGATAATGGGACAATGGGGAGAGTCAGGAGTGGCATGCCACCAATGAATGCATTGAGGTGTTGTGCCAGGGTACGTAACACCATCATTGTTTGGGCTCTTTGTGAAGTGTTGGGTAAAGTGTTCTGTAGCTTGTCAGATAATTCTCTTTCATGTGAGTCGTCAGAGTATGGCAGTGAGATGCAGTGATGTGGAAAGAGGTCAGCTGATCCGGAAATGCAATACCCACTGGGTTTGGGGACAAAATAGAGGTGACAGCAATAGTGGTCTTTGGATGGATCAAGGAGCCAAGCATCAAGGCCATGTGGTGCCCAGGAGGCGCGTGTATCTGAATCTTCATAAATAATTGCCTTGGTGCCAAGGGGTGCCATTGGGTTGCAATTCCAGTCGTAGGGGCCTTCAAGGATTTCTTATGTGGGTTGATTTGATTGATTCACAATCGCCGGAGCAAATTGATGGAATCCTGGACATGTGTGATAAATTTATCCCAGAGTTGAATTGGGAAGTCAGCATCAGTTGTGCTAGTGTGCTGATGAATCAATTCTAGAAGGTTTGGATTGATTCTTCGGTGGCATAGATGTGATGATTGTGAGGTTTGATGAGTTGCAGGAGGACTTCTTGTGGTGCAAGGTAAGCTTTGATAACTTTTGTTGCCTAGTTATCCATTACATTTAATAATGGTTTGTACCCTTTTGAAACAAGGTACACAAAATTCTTTTTGTAGTAATTGATGATACTGATAGGCCGTGATTTCTTTAGCAGGTGCACAGATACACAAATACACAAACGAACAGTGAGGAACATTTTTTTTCGGATGGTGTCTTTTGTTCACTGGCTTGTTTTTTGGTGTATTTGTTGTGCACATAGGAAACAAATGCGCAGGTGC
>JALLPB010001175.1:0-10868 GCA_036939975.1 Cyclostephanos tholiformis | reverse complement strand
TACTTTAGGTAAGTACTGTACACACCTAATGTCTGGCCTTGGGTCAGGCATGCCTTAAAGTGTAACAATGGTTACACAAGTTGCAGTGAACTTCTGGGCTCATGTCAGAAGCGCACCAACACCAAGACATCGCAGTAGTACTCAGCTGCACTGTGGAGGGCCATCCAACCAGATTTGCTTGCCACACAAGGAGGATTGGCGCCCACACCCAGGAGCATATGCAGGTCCTCCACATCACACCTCTCTGTGGCAAGAATCAGCAATGTCTCTCCTGCCTCCTCATCCCACTCATCAATACATAGGCTGCTGCCGGTGACCATGATATGCTCCCAGTGTGCCAAGAACAGATCGTTTGCCTCCGCCACTTCTATCACCACCGTGCATCCCTTGCTCAATGTGCCAGTACAGCCGTCACTGCCCATCTGCCAATTGCGTTATCCCCGGTGTGTCCACATTACCATTGTCCCAGGCATCCTCATCCACTGGCACCCCCTCGAAGATCCAACCACCAGGATCAGGCCCAAGCCCTTCCACATTGTCTTAGACCCTCCCATTGGTGGAAGTGGTGATGCCTAGCAGATGATGTCTATTGGCCCCAACCCCCATTGAAGCTGCCCCAAGTGCCATGGTGGAGCACTGGCCCATCAGTTTTGATGTACGGTCCGAGAAATTGTCCTAACGGGCTGCTCACCACCACGCCCACCACCCAGTGGGTCAGGGCGCTCACTGCCTCATCCGTGGCATCAGGGGGCATCAGGGCATGGTAGGTTATGATCCATCCCCCCCAGGCCATGAGCAGAAGTTGGCGTCCCACTTGCCTGTAGCGCCCAGTGTTTGCCTCCAATATTCACTCCCAGACAAGGCCATTACTGTATTGAGAGGACGCAGTGCTGAGCATCATCCCTAGACCCCTCCTGCTAGGGGGGGTCCACAAGAAGAATGTCATTTTTCAAATAGCCTCTGGACCAATTCTGAGTATCCTAATTCACTCAAAAGTATGTCAATATTATCTACGTAAGTTTCATTGGAAAAAAATGATCCCTTCATTACCCATGAACCCCCTAAAGTCAGCTTTTTTGCAGTAGTGACTGGACTAGTGACTGACTAGTGACTTACCCCACATCATCTTGTCTGGGTGCTGCATATCAAGTTCTGAGCTACATATTGATGAATTGCAAACTATATTTTTTGCATAAAAAACAAAAAAATTAAAAGTATGAAATACTGATTCCTATGTTATTTTTTATGAATATATCTGTGAACTCTATTGTTAGTAGCTGAGAACTTTATTATTCTCATAAATTAAATTCATGGTATCCTTGATTGAAGTACTTGATCCTGCTTGAGATGACTCATTTTTATTAGCTGTCAACTCTACTAACTGGAGCTGTGAACTCTATATTTTTCATAAAACAAATGTATGGCCTCAAAAGGGGGTTATACTGAATCCTACACAGAAAAGCTTATTTTTATGAATTTAGTTCCAAACTCTATCCTTTGAAGCTGTGAACTCAATTTTTTTCATAAAAAAATTATGGCCTTGAATTGTGTAGTACCAGATCCTATGTAGATGAATGAATTTTCGTGAATTTAGTTCCGATCTCTATCCTTTGAAGCTGTGAACTCTTTATTTTTCATAAAAAAATTGCCTCAAAAGGGAGTAGTACCAGATCCTATGTAGCAAAGCAGATTTTCATTAATGTAGTTCCAAACTCTATCTTTCAAAGTTGTGAACTCTATATTTTTCATAAAAAATTTATGGCCTTGAATGGTGTAATACCGTATCCTATGTAGATGAATGGATTTTCATGAATTTAGTTCCGAACTCTATCCTTTGAAGCTGTGAACTCTATTTTTTTTCATAAAAAAACATTCATGACCTCAAATGGTGTAGTACTGGATCCTACGTAGAAAAGTGGATTTTTATGAATGTAGTTCCGAACTCTATCCTTTGAAGCTGTGAACTCTATTTATTTCACAAAAATAATTCATGGCATCGAAAGGTGGTAGTACCGGATCCTATTTAGAAAAGCAGATTTTTATGAATGTAGTTCCAGACTCTATCCTTAAAAGTTGTGAACTCTATGTTTTTCATAAAAAATAAATGGGCTTGAATGGAGTATTATTTGATCCTATGTAGAAAATTGGATTTTATGAATGTAGTTCCGAACTCTATCCTTTGAAGCTGTGAACTACGTTTATTTACACAGTAAAAATACCACATCATATGCACTCTGCTGCTACATATTTATATGTCCATGTCATTCTGATACCACATCATTAATCCTTGCATATATTATATCCTATTTGCAGTTATCCCCATCCAGTTGGCTTCTGAAACTTTGATGGCTGAACATTGAACAACTCCACATGATCCTTCAATCCAAGTTCATAGTACTCATTGTCATGGTAATGAAACACACAAGATGTACTGGTTGCACTCTCCTTGGTTTTCAAACAGACATGCACATCACATAGAGTGCATTTCATGAGTGTATTTTCATCACAGAACTGACATTTCCCTTTATGGACACACTTCATAGTGTTAATGTGCTCTCTTAACAATGACAAATTACTCAAGCACAACCTCATTTTCCTTCTCTTTATGAGTTTTCTAATCAAGATACTTTCATAACTGACCCTCTTTGTATTTCTATCCAATTGCACTGTACTCACACTACTGTCATCCATTCCTTGATGTCTTTTCTTAGACTCTGTTGTTTGTCCCATGTTGTCATCCCCTGGATAATGCAAATTAGTCAACCTATATGTTACCATTTGCAATGACATCTTCTGTCTAAATATAGGTCCTGACACTGGTTTCACTTTCCATTCTGGATAAACTAGACCCTCAGCACAATGGAGGTATAATTGGTATGCCATGCTCATGGTAATAGCCTTTCCATGCCTTGTTAGAGCATACCACCACCTCCATGACCAATAGGATAAATCCCACCCAATCAGCGCCTGATCAATCTTGTCAACTGTGCAGTAGTTATTTAAATATAGCTCACGTGAATTATTCATCTCAATTGCCCACCAGCTCTTAAGGTGACCTCTCCCATTGTTTCTCTCCTTTACATATAGTTCTACCTGCAACAATGCATTTACAGATGAAATGTTTGTACCTCCAGTTGATTGGAAAGATACATGTGTCATTATATAGTCATGTTTATCTGAATTTGGTGGCTGTTTGACGTGTTTCACCACAATAATTGGCTGCTCGAACCTTGCCACCTGAGACTGATAATCTACCTTAGGAACTACTGTCAGTAGCCATGCCAACAGGTCATAGTTGCCTTCCAATTACCCTCACCAATATACTTCAGGAATTTGTCTCCACTAAAGAAATTATCCATTGTAATATGAACCTTTTCACTAAAGATTTGGCATCTTTTGTCACCCTCATTTTTCTCAGCACCAATCACTAGAGGAGCAATACTTTCAATTAAGCGGACAACCTCCGCTGGCCCCTAAGCAGTGAATGGGTGAGCAATTGGAAAGAATTTATGACAAGGTGTTCTTGCATACATATACCTCTCTGTGCATTAAGCAGCAAAACATACTAGCCTCCCCTATCTGTTTTTTTATCCATTAGCCTACTGCGAACATCAGCATACCTCGAATTAGTAGGCCAACTGGTTTCGTCCAACATTACATCAAATCCACCCCATTTTAAATCTGATTCATGTTGTGACACATAACATCCCAGATGAGTTGATATTTCTGCATTGGGTCATAATTGTGATCTCCTCTCTTCGTCTCCCTAAAGTATTTGTTCTGCTTCATGCAGCTTTTGATGTCAACCCAACAACAACAGTGCATTGCTTTGGCTACGTTTTGGTCATAGGTGTTGGTTTGATTTATCATCCAACAGTTGTGAATATTGTTGCTCAGATTTTGTGCAACTATTCCATCCCAAACAAGAATTTCTCTGGCAGTAGATGAACTAAATTGATGTCCTCTTGTCCCACCTCTACTCTTATACCCATATGCATATATGTTGGTATTATTCGACACTGTTTCATAGAAACTCACATGTGGATTATCTGCTATACCTGAGCATGATGGGTCACAAATGGGTACAAGGAGTTGATAGAAGAATAGAGCATCACATGATGTCATCCATTCCTTTGTAAGGCCCATCTTTTTCAGGTACATGCATCCAGCTACACTGCATGGTATTCTGGGAACACATTGTCTCTATCTGATTTGAATCTGCAATTATCTATGGTAAGTCCCTCTAATTGCCATCCATTATAAAAGTGTTCATAACCACCACTCTCTCTCTCTCTTGCTAGATTCTTTGTTCACTGGAATTGGTACTGCTCTGGATGGCATACTATGGTGTAAATAATTCTTATCCAAATGAAATGTTGGTCAAAACGTACATGAAGACCAGTTTCCAGGGTTGTCAACTTGATCAAATGGCAGCTTGTTGTGTTTGAGTTTGGGTGGTGTGTAATTTTCTGGAGGCAATGGAGCTTTCCAACCAGTAGGCATGCCATGTAAAAACATGAGTACATTAGTCACTCTATTGTCAGGGACTAAACATGAAGACTCATTTTGTTCATTGTCCAACAAACCATCCTCAATCTTGTCATTGCATTTAGGTTATGATCAAGATCAGCATTGTGCATAGTCTTCCTGAAATCTTGAACACAATCATAACCGTCTCCATCTGCAATCAGTGGTTCCACCATGACCGGCTTCATTCATGTCCTTGGTGTATATATGCATCACTCTTTCGTCATGACAAGCTCTTGATGATGTATTATTATCATCGTTGAGCTTGCAGTTTCATTCATCAAGTAGCTATCAACAGACAATTTGCCAACTAAGTCCATAGTATGGCTTACCCCCAATTTGGGTGGGGTTGTTACAAAAGGTCTTACAGATACTACATCGTTCAAAAAAAATTGTCATGTACTGGAACAGCCGCTGAATTGCCCAATTTTTTTCCTTTTCTACTTTGTGAACGATTCTTTGCTGGAGGGCTGTCAGTGCTTTTTTTAGCATCACTCCCTGATTTCTTCTTAGACTTTCCCCTCTGTCCATCCTTCCAACTCTTACACTGACCGCATCAATTATGTTTTATTGTTTTTTTTTCATCACACTTACTGCAAATCCATGTCATGGGAATAAATGGTGGTAGAGCTAGAACTGTAGCAAGTAATGGTGCAACAACTTCACTGACATTTTGTACAGGCACATCTTCAGTGGTAAAATTGTGTACAGGCACAGCGTCCAATCTAACCCTCCACATATCTAACCATTTTTCCAAAGCTTTGTTCACTGGGTTATCTTTTCTTTTCCCATAACTTTTCCTTCATTATCCTCATTGCCATTTCCTGTAAACGTATCATTTGTAAAGTTGCCCTCCTCTCCATCATCACCTCTGATGGCATCCAGTCTGTTTTTAAATTGTTTTTTCTTTCAGTGAGTGCAGGGCTTTGTTTTCAATGTTCTCTCTGTCATATTCAAAATTATCCCCTCCATTGCTTGTGGGAATAACATCTTTTCTGCTACAAAATTCAATTATTCATTTGGTTAGGTCATCACTTTGCTTTGCAATGTTACTGCTATCATAATCCAAGGAATCCTCCTTGCATTCCATCCAACAATCAGCAGTATCATCAGTCAAATCACCATGCACTTTCAACAACATTGTTGCCATCACTGCTTTGGCTAGTGTGTGGACCAGCTACCGCAGATACATCATTTGTATCTTGGACATTATAATCTTTGCTTTTTGAAGCCAACACAGTATCAAAATCAACGTTATCATCAGTTGATGTTTCAACAATTTCAGCATAGACAACATCAGATGTAGCAGTTGACAAAACATCAATTAGCTAGATTTCCAAATACACAGCCAGCTTAATATTTGGCATGGTGAAGTCCGCATTGTTGAGGAAGTCATGGTGCATTTCATACCACTCAAACACAAAAATAGGACTCGGCGGTCCAAGATTCAACCCTTTTTTTGGACTCAACATAGAAGATGACAATTCTGTTTGTACTCCCAATAATTTCAGAATGTCACTCCTAAAAGAATCCTCAGTATAGTCACAAATGTTGTATATATTTTTGGGGGATAATGATAGACGGAGTGCTATTTTAAGTGGCGACATCTTCATTTCAAGTTCTTTATGTGCAGCAATGCACTTGTTGTAATATATCCTTGGTAGTTTGAGCTGTTTCATATTTTCCAATTCAGTAAGTGAATGCAGGGAATGATCGTCTGATGCAATGTCATCATGATCTTCACTGGAAAAAGTGGATGTTGATGTGTTGTCTGTTGAATCAGAACTGTCCAAAATTGATGAGGAGGAAGATGCTGACAAGCCACTGTCTGAGGAATTCTTTGTTTCTGAACAAACATTCAAATCCTGGAAGCCATTGCCATCTTTCTCTTATTTGATAAACCAAATAGATCAAATAGATTCACCAAGTCTTTCACCAACAGTATAAGATTGAGCTGATGCTTTTTTACATGACGGTTTGCCTTTTTATCCACTGGCGCCAGGTGGAGAAAATTTGATACCTGAAGTTTTTCATCCCAATGAAACAGTAAGTCCTCTCTCAGATTAGCCAGTAGTCTCAGTTCTTTGATGTTTTCAAATTAATCTCCCAACTTCATTCATTATCGTGCATGATACAGGGAAATAATCATCTTTTGACTTTGGAACCATAAACAGTTACGCTGTAATGAAAACCTTCCAACAATCCTCATTATAATAACCTCAATGAAATGTAGCAGAGGGGAACATGACATAGTCCCCAATATTATTAAGGGGGACATGTATTGTGCATTCATGGCCATCCTTGCATGGTGGGAAAGTGTGCCAACCAGTCATACATTCTGAAGTACAGTCTGGTCGAAAGTACAATCCATTCTCCTGGGGGATAAAATACATGGGCACTCCTGCTTCTGCCATCATCTGGGAGATTGCTGGTTGTGACATCCCTGTGGTATGAGAAGCATCTTGATCAAATTGCATCTGGCATGGGGATGATTTAGAGGTCTTGTTCACAAAATTAGTTTCAAGATTGATCAAGAGATTCTCCTCCCTGGTTGGTGTTCAATATTCTTTGTTTGCTTCTACTATCATGTCGATGTGAGGATCACTGCTCTAATTACTTCTGTTTGCTGTTTGCGGATTGCAGAGTAGGCACCTGACTTAAAACAGTGTGCATGCAGGGGGATGTTGAGGGGGGTAGAGTTTGGATAACATTGTTTGTTCACTTCTTCCTCCCCAACAATACCTCATATTGACAACGGCAATACAACTCCCTCTCATTAAAGCCAACCTGGTCGTCCTTTGGGTCAAATAGTCACTCACAAATTGGATCATCATAGACATGACAATGTTTTATTCCTCCAAAAAATTTGTTGTTGTACAAAAGAAGTTCTGCAAATTCTTTCTTGACTGTGGGTATAATTCTCATATGTAACATATCTTTCTTCACATGCCGCATTACCCAAATGGCAGTGTCAATCATGCCTTTCTTGGTTTTTAGCATACTATGCATTGAGGAACAGTGGGTGTAAAACCATTCCATTTGATCAGATAATACATGCTGTTTTGACATTATTCATTGAGCATAAACTGCAGCAGAAGCACTTAACAGCATGGTGGCTTTGTGGGGGGATGGTGACTGCACTAAAATATAACTGTTGGTGTTGTGGTGGTGGATAGGAGCTTTTCAACAAGCATTCACTGGCAGAAGATGAATAGGATGACTGCACAATGCAAAGGGTGTTGGGATTTATAGAGTTGTAGTTTGTCCTGTGAAGGACAGACTATATCCCTCCTCAGATCTTGATGCTTGAACTTGAGAGTATCTTAGTATCCTGGGGGGGATCCTCACTGCAGGACAATTTTCCCATTTCTTCTTCTTCTTATTTTGAGAGCAACGTATAGCACCTATAACTACTTAAAAAGCAGTTACTTCCAAAACCCATCGATTCGGCCGCTGGGCCCAATCCACACTACTGTGAGCAAAGGATGAATTCGTGAGTCAGAACAGCCTCCAAGCAATTTCCTACAACAAGTTCTCAAAATAAACCTTGCAAGCTTGCCGGGGAAGGCTGGCGCAAGAAATTTGAGCATTAGAGTCCATCGGGGAAGACAGGTCATCAAGACCATGCATGTAGGTGAGGACTGCGGCCACCTAGGCCCATCCAATCCTTTCGCACGAAGCCATCTGGCTTCAAGGGAGGGTCTGAACCATTTGGAACGTGGCTGGGAACCCCACAAGGCGTCGGATTGGCATAGAGTTGCTCCCCAAGACACAAGAGTGTGCACGGGAGTGAGAAAACACGCGTTGACATGTAGAACGATTCCCCAAGGTACAAGAAAGCCAGAGGGAGTGCAAAAACGCATGCAAACGCGTAGAGTTTGCTCCATCTCCACAAGAAAGCAGGTGGAGAGCAAGCAAACGTGTGGGAACAAAGGTATCCACAAGTAGTACAACCTTGAGCAAGAAATCAAGGCTACCAGCCCTAGAGCCATCTCACGAGAGTCCGTTGGGGCCCCCAAGTGAGAGAAATGGCCCGTGCAACCCCTGCTGGCCATGGAGGCCATAGAGAAAAAGGGGGGAGAGGCAGCTGTGGGCGTGGCACCCATGGAAAGGCCATCACAGCTACAATTCCAAGGAAAACTAGTGAAGTTGGGGCATGCAAGGACCTAGAGGGCCACATTTTCACCATTGGTTCAGGCAATAAGGGTAAGGATGGAGACATGCTAAGGACCAGTATGGAGAAAATGGCCGCCTACATTGGTACCAAGTTTGGTGATGATGCAGCACAGGAGTGGATTAGCAGCAATCCAAAACCTACCTACTCTCAGGCTATTAAGGATAGGCATTCAGCAAGGGTTAAGGCCACTAAGGAGAGGATTGAGCTCAAGCTGAGGGGCCTTATCTCTGAAAAGGCAGCTATTGAGGTGGAAATTCAAGTGGCATCCAGCAGGACCCTGCTCAGGGAGTTGAGGGAGGTGGATGACCAAATTACTAAATGCAATATTGAGCTTACCAATGAGGTGGAAATGAAACTTACAGAGGATGAGAAGATTGCCCATGCCAATGCCTGGAGGACCCACCGTGAGACTACAGAAAGCGTCAAGGTCAGCAGAGGGAAGGTGTACTCCATGTTGATGGGTCAGTGCACTCAAGTTCTTGTGGACAAGATGGAGCAAGATGTTGATTGGGTCACAATCAGTGAATCCTTTGACCCAATCTTGCTCTTCAAGTTGATTGAAAAGTATGTATTGAAGCAGTCTGACAATCAATACCCCACTGCTGTACTGATTGCAGAGCACCAGTCCATCCTCTCCTTCAGGCAAGAAGATCACATGGGGAATGCCACATACTATGACAGGTTCACCACAAGAGTGGAGGTGGCAGGGCAGGCTGGGGTCTGTTACTACACTCCAGATCTTTTGAAGGACAAGATGAAACTATGGATGCTACTGCCCAGAAGAGTGATCTGGTTGAGCAGGAATACTTGGCCTATCTGTTCTTAACCAAGAGCAGCAACAAGCTACACTCTCAACTCAAGAAAGATGTGGCGAATGATTATTCCATGGGCAACACGGAGGCCTACCCCACTGACATCCACAAGGCTCTTACTTTGATGAATGAGTACAAACAATTGAAAATTGAACCTCCCACTGTCCTGGCTCAAGGCACTGCTTTTGCCACCAAGGCTAAGGATGCTAAGAAGAAGGCTGGTGATAAGCGTGATGCAGCAGCAGACAAGTTCCTCAAGGCTGCAGAGTGGAATGCATTGAGTCTGGAAGAACAAGAGAAGATCATTGAATCCTGGAAGAAAACCAACCGGCAAACCAACCACAAGTCAGCTGATGATGACAAGTCTATAATGTCCAACAAGTCGATGAAGTCCCTATGCAAGACCATCAAGTCTTTGGAGAAGACCAACAAGAAGCTACCGTACAGGTTCCAGGTTTGGTTCAGCAGCAAGGCTATAACCAATATTATATGCCTCAAGAACTTGATCAAATGCTACAGGGTTACTTATGACTCAGAGATTGATACCACATTTGTTGTGCACCGTAGTGCTTTTGGCCTGCCCGATCTGCTGTTTGAAATGCATCCATGTGGATTGCATGTCTGCTACCCAAAGAAAATGGGCCAGTTTAGATTTGCCCAGACTATGGAAGACAACATAAAGTTCTTCAGCAAGCAACAAGTTGCTGGAGCAAAAAAAGCTAGGGAACTCTATGAAAAGCTCATTTATCCTTCAACCACTGATTTCAGGGCTATTGTCAGTGCTGGTGGAGTCCCCGGATCAGATGTGACTTTGGATGATATGAAGACTGCAGTAGTAATCTGGGGCCACTCTGTCCTCAAGCTCAAAGGGAATATGACTCGTTCCAATGCCAAGAAGACTGCTCAAAGTATCGTCAAGGTCTCCAGTGAACTTATCAAGCTCCATCAAGAGGTGGAGCTAGCAATTGAATACTTCTTTGTCAACAACCTCTGAAGAACAAAATTTTGATCTGGCAAAATTAATTTCCATTAGAGTACGGTATATGCACGCCAATCCAATTAATTTTATCTTGTAATTACATAATGCACTAATTTATATTAATTGTTACGCTACAAAAATGAATTTTTATTAGAGTATGGTATGTGCACGTCAATCCAATTAATTGGATCAGTTAGTTACATAATCTACATATCCATATAAATTGTTACGCTACAAAAAATTATTTTTATTAGAGTAAGGTATGTGTATGCCGATCCAACTAATTTTTACACACGAGTTTTATATTTTTGTTGCATGTATAATTTTGTACTGATCTATTTTAATGCACACTGATCAATATCTATTTATCTCA
>JALLPB010001173.1:0-10868 GCA_036939975.1 Cyclostephanos tholiformis | reverse complement strand
ATTCTCTTTCTGAAAAGTGCTGTTTTCGATTGTTATGGCCGCGTGTTCGACGGTATTATTATTATGAGGTCACTTCTTTCTCTCTCGAGGAGTCAAAAAATGATGAACAATAAGATGTTCCAATCACTGATCTGCTCCGGATCGGTATTCCTACTCGCCGCGGTCGCATCCGCCTTCCATCCCCATCCACATTATAGACCAATCTCCACCATGATCCCACGTCGTCGTCTACGTAATATCATGTCCACGAGCAGCGGCGGAAGCAGCAGGAGCTGGAGCAGGAGCGGTGCGAGCAATGGCAGTAACAGCAACAATAACAACGAAGTCGACGGTCCATTGCCGGAATTGGTAGTCTTCGATCTGGACGCGTGTTTTTGGGATCAGGAAATGTACACGCTATCCAGGATACCCACCGAGTCGGACGTCGTCATGGGCGATTTGAACGGTCGCGGCGTCGGGGTTGCTTCCGTAATTTCCGGTAGGAGTCGCATTTCCCTCCACGACGGATCCCTCCTGGCGCTACAAAATCATCACGACGGCATGTATCCCAATACGAGGGTATGCTTCGCATCGTCGGCGGATACAGAACTCGCCGAGAATATAGGCCGTGCGACATTGAAATTGCTCGAGGTAATCCCCGGCGTCACCGTGTGGGACCTAGTCGTTAATAGGGACTGGGATGGCGTGGACGTGAATCAGATCGGGAGACGTCCACCGTTGAGCTCGAACAAGAGCGCGACGCACTTCCCGATATTGAGGGAATTGACGCGCGTTCGGTACGATCGAATGCTCTTCTTCGATGGTGAGCGAGCGAGTTAGGGGATGAATGATGAGTATCGTCATTTTCCATCTTCGTTGCAATGTTACGATTTTTTTATTATTTTTCGTCGATTGCGTATAACGATGATGCATTCCGTTCCGGCGCATATATTATTTACCTTCGTCTGGCATCCAATCGGTCGTGTGTGACGTGGTACGTGCGATATTATGTGGAACAGACTGCCAATGGGGGGACCATTGCGGTCAAGTGGAAAGGTGAGGATATCCCGCTCCATTCCTTACGTTTGCTGGCAAAATGACGATTGAATACGATGGGGAAAAAAGACCTTGTTGCTCAATATTTTGTTTTGTTTTTCGCCCGGGAACCGTCGGTGCTTCCTCCTATGAATTACGGTTTGACCTACTTATGCCACACAGGGCATGTAAGGAAATTAACACCGGGAAAGGACCCGTCACGATCCGGACCCCGTACGGACTCGGCGTAGACGAATGGGATGCCGGCATCGAAAAGTATGCAAAAACTTTTCAGGCCCTCGATGGTATCGACAATTATGACATCAAGAAAAAATGATGCGAGGTGGTGTTTCTGGGGGTCTGGGGGGGAAGAGAACTCTCTCTATCTCACCCTCGTCGTGTCTGAAAATGAATCATTTGATATAATTACTTACGGAGGGGGGTGGGTGTTTTATGAGAAAGAGAATGCCTTCGAGACTTGCTCGTGGAGTTTTTAATGCGCATTCATTCCTTGTTAAATGATACAATCGAATCTTCGTCTGTCATCTGCCATTTGTTTCCTACGGAGTGTTGAGCCTATGCTGCCCGTTTTTGTAATCGCGTTTCGCCCCCCTTCAAATTTCTCTCAGGATCAAGTAAGAATCATCGGCCAATCTACCCCGATCGCTAATCCAGCCCGCCATCGGCTTCCCATCGCAGGTCTCGACCGTTATTCCGTCGTCGCAGAAGCCATCATGCCGCCCTCCTCGCGACGCCGACCAATCGGCAGGTTCCAGGGCAATTTCGTAACGTACCACGGCGACGCACTCGTCGTCGTCGTCGTCGTTGTCACTCTGCGGCGGGGGCGGTAGGGTCCTCCTTCTGATGAAATACCTCTCCTCACCCTCGCGAAGAGTTCCAATAACGACATTGGATTTGTCGATGTCGAACACCTCGCGAATTGTCGCTTGCCTGCCGGGTTCGATTCGTATCTTACCGAGATATTTATCGGGGAGCGACGTCGATCGTTCCCTCGCATCCCTTACGGCGACAGGTCCATTCTCACCCCGATCGATCGGAGGCGCATCAATTGGCGGAAGGTATTTGGCCGGTCCCACTTCGCTATTTTCGCGATCATCGTCCGTGGGAGCTTCGGCCGACTTTTTGGTGTCATCAAAAACTACCTTCGAAGATCCCCGAACGCCAATCCGATGCATTTTTACTGAATCCGTCCCCGTTGATGAAGACGAGCGCATTATTTGAGGAGATTGAGGAAATCGATACCACGACATTGGCAGACGCATGCCATGACCAGTCTTTCTGCTGCCGAGGTTGAAATTGTCTATATAGCCATGTTTAGAATTTCCCTGTGTAGGATTCGGCTCGTGACGCGAGTTTTCGTAGCACCGGGGGAAGGCGATGGAATAATGTTCATCGTCATAATCTTGGTCGATCGCAGAGTCATGTATTGAATGTACATCGATCCTACCGACCAAAGGGTGGTAGATCCTCTCTCTAACGGTTGATTTTCTTCGATCGTATATGTATGGACTGTCATTTCCAAATGCTCGCTTCAAACATTGTTCGAAGGTGGAATTATTTTCGTACCTTGCAAAATCAATCCCAAGCATGGATGGGATTGAAGATGCAAATAATGCAGATTGGTCCATGTCATCCATGAATCCTTGCCAGGATCTATTCACGCAGTCGGTCGAGGTTGGCGATTCTACCCCGATCCATCCTCTCGTGGACGGTGCGCTGCTCGTTCCATCCGATTCGTTCTTGGTAGGAGGACCAACGACCGGCAACCGAACCTCATCGTCAACGTCATTTTCTCCTCCCTCGGATACCCCCCCCCGCCCATGGTAAGATGAGGGAAGGCCATTGAGGATATTTTCCTTGCAACAATCATCATCGATATTATCATCTCCGTGACGACCGATTCGTCTTCGCCCCCCATAAGACGGGTGGAGATGTTGGAGGGAACAACTCGCAATTGTACCGTCGTTGCGTATCTCCGTCGGTAGACGTCGTTTCTTCAGCCTAGACGACTTAATGTTTGATGCGTCCTCCCCTTTCCCACTCATTTGCTCTCTAGCTCGAGGTAGTATCGTCTTACCCCATGCCGCCGTCCTCTTGATGTCTCGCTCCTCCAAACCTTCGGAAGAGTGCATTTTTTCATTTAGCGGTACGATAGGTTAGGACATCATGATGTATGTGTTGTTGGATTGGAGTTAAGGGATTCGACCAACTCATATGCCACGTGTTGTGATGAGAAGAAAAAATGACCGAGGAAAGAACCATGATATTTTCGTGCTAAGTGTGTATCGTAGGTGGTACTTCGTATTTAATAATATACTAATAACACCATGTCTCTGAGACATTGTAGTAGGTTCTGAGCTTAAAGCCTCTCACCTCTTTTAAAGGGTGATCTTGGGTCTACCATTGAAATCTTACTAGTACTAGTCCATAAGTGTATTAGAAAATTAAACAAATTACATAGGCCCTTTACGATACCACGAACTGCTCAACTCCATTTTGCTGGCTGTCTAAAAAAAAGAAGAGGATCATTGAAATCATTCTCTTCATTATTTTTCGATATTGCCTTCTCAATTGTTGAGTTAAACAAAAATGCCTAATGCTACGAAGTCTAAAGGGCGTAGCAGGGGAGGAGGAAAGACTAAGGGGAAGCGTGAAAAGGGTGCTGGCGACAACGGGTACGTCTGAATCTGGATCAAAAGACTTAACCAAATTCGTCGCGACACCGATCCATAAATTTAACCCTCGTCGCGATTTTTTTCTCCCCCAAGGAGTGGCGGAGGGGGTGGCGATCAACGAGCGGTCCAAGTAGAAAAGCAAACGGGACCGCCGGAAGTGAAAGTTGACCTTCGTCTGGCCCACATGAAGCAACACCTGCTTCTCAACTCCTTGAACTACCTCGACGATGAATCGCGCAAGAATTCCTTCCTCGTCATGGGCTGGCCGCGGGATAACTACCTGAGGAGGCGGGCGGCACTTATCGAAAGCGTTGCGAATCAGGAAAAGATGAAGCTGGAAAAGGTGAAGCAGGATGCGAGGGTGGAAGGTGAGGGGGGGGGGCGAATGGTGCCGCGGAAGCACCCAAATCCGATGAAAATAGAGAGCCGGCGACCGTAGCAGAAGAGGTCGACGATACTGTTGTGCCGGGAGAGGACAAGATCAATGATGACGGGAGTTCGAGTGGCGCCGTGGACGCAACGTCTAACGCTGGAACTGATCTCCTGACCATAGCCGACGGGGTGACCATAAGCAAGGACGACCCTAGAATCCTTCCGCTACTGTCTGCACCCATCGATGCTGAGACTCTGCTAGCGCGATTGAATAATCGCCGACTTTACGCAAGGATATTGCATTACAAACGCGAGCAGCGCAAAAAGGCCGGGCATATTCATGTGACAGACTTGGATGGATATGGGTCCGCGAAGGAGGACGATTATAAGACAGTACAACAGGCGTTGAAAGACCAGAGGACTGCTGATCGGTTGTATAGGAAAAATGTTACCATCGAGGAAATGGCGGATCTTGAATGGGATGAGCTGCTCGAATTGGCAAACATGAGACTTAGAGGTGGGGAGGACCCATACTATCCGGTCCCAACACAGCACGAGTTACTCCTTTTTTCGCAATGTCCGCGTGAAGTTGGAGTTTTGGCGTCATACCCTCGCAGTGGGAATAGTTTGATGCGCACTCTCTATGAACATACCACGCTTCGTGTAACCGGGAGTGACATGCAGGGTGGTTTAGCGAAGCATGATCTCGTTGGAGAGTGTGCAGTAGACGCTAATTTCGTGCAGTTTGTGAAGACTCACTTCCCAGAACGGCAGGGAAACCCTCAATTCCGTGCTTCTAGGGTTGTCTTACTCGTTCGTAATCCATTCGATGCCATTGAATCGTACTTCAACCTAATGATGACGGGGAAGCACACGGATACGATTACACCTGAAATTCGTGAAAAGACTGTGAAGTACTGGGAGGAATACGTTCTGAAGGAAATCAAAGTTTGGAAGTTGTTCCATACATGGTGGCTGGATCAGGATGTTCCTCTCCTACTCATTAGGTACGAGGATCTTGTTCGGTGGCCAGACAAGGTGATGGGGCGCGTACTTCAATTCGTGCTCGAAATCAAAAAGATGCACACGTTTTTCGACGAGCGTATTTCCCGTTGGATCAGCGACCAACAGGAGATCGAACGGTTGGGTTCCTATAAGCCTCGCTCCGGTGGTATTGGAAAATCACTATCCAAGTATTCTCCTGAATTGCTCTCTAAGCTAAAAGCGGACAACGAACTACGCAAGGTGATGGGTTATCTTGAATACACGGAGTTGCTCGAGAAGTCGCCCGACCAGTGGGATACGCTGAAGCCGCTTGATGATTATGCTCATGAACATTCGGCCACTTGGGAGGGAAGCACTACAGTGAGGAAAGTCGTCTTATGTAACGACCCTGGAAGGTTGGTTCGGACTAAAGAGGAGAATACACCTTGGCAACAAATCAAAAAGGATTTGGGACTCCTCGGTGGAGATTGTAACTGTGCTAAGTGCAAAGCGGAAAGAGAACTAAAGAAGAAGGCTAGTGGGAACAACGTCTCTGAGGAAGCCAGCGAGAAAAAGGCTGAGGTGGCTCTCTCCCCTCCGGAGAATGAGGAGGATAAGAGGAATAGTTTGAATAAGGTCACTGTGAATGCTGTTGAGACGCAGACAGAGACTGATGGGAACAATTCCATTGTTGATATTAAGAATAAGAAGGAGAACAGGGGTATGAATCAAATGTCGCCTCATGAACCCCTGCATGTGACAAATAAAAGGGAGAAAAAGCAGCGTGAACTTTTCGAGTTTGCTGGAAAATTTAATTTGAACACCCTAACCAAGGCAATAAATACTGAGTGGGATGAAAACTTCAAGGCTTCGAACTAAGATGGGATATATTATGGGATGATGAAGTATATCCTTTCCCAATTGCCTTTCTACATAGGCTGTTGAACACTGAAGAAAAAAAAGTCCCGTAGTTCACGATACACAATACGAAGAACAGGACTTCTACTTCAATGTGACGAAGTTTACTTCAGGACGAGAAACAAATGATGGAATTTTGCTTGGGGTGACCGCAGAATGGGCGAAGGTCTTTTCTTTATTGGTATGTGTGATTTTAGGCACGAACAGACGATGTGCACTCGGGAAGCGAATGCGCAACTGTTAAAGGTAGATGTAGCTTGAAAATTAGATTCGTAATAAAGAGGTCGCTTAATATTTCTTCTCGATTATCTCTGCCTCGATTATGTTATCATCCTTCACGCTCGATGACTTGCCGTATGCACTCCCCCCTCCGCGCTTAGAGCCCACCGATAGGTTTCTGCCATTCACATTAACGGTCAACGAACGAATTTCCCCATTGCTCGACTCCATCCTCGCTATTCCATTCCCCCGGGGCCCCGCAACCGGAAAGCTAGCAGTCACCGTGGCGGTAGTTTGTCCATTGATCGAGATAGCGCTCGAACTTTGCGAGAATGGGTCGCCGACCTGTATCGGCACGCCGAGATTCTCGATCACGATTGGGTCATTCAATATACGTACACGTGCCTCCTCGAGCATGTCCTCGGCCTGCCTCGATTGCTCGGCCAATTGTTCGGCCGCGCTCGCCATGAGCGGCGCGACGGCGCGACCCAGCATGCGGATGGGAAGTGGCATATCCCTTAGCATCGCGTTGATCCCACCGGTGATTTCTCCCTTCCTTTCCTTCTTGATCATTTCCGAGCGTTTTCCGTCGTCCGATTTGAGAAAGGGAATGAAGGATTTGATCTTATCCACGCCCCTCTTCACCAGATTCTGCCCGGCCTCCTTGAACGTCTCCCAGTCGTTGTCGTCCTTCTTAGTGAAGAGGGGTCGAGATTGCCGTAATTGCGCCATCGTCGGGATGGCGTTCGTGTGTTTTGACGGATGACGCGCGGCGAAATAAGGAGGGACGGAGTGTCGCGGCAGCGGCTGCGACATAAAGGCCCATGATGACGGACAGGACGAAAGAGAGCCAAAGGCGGCGACGCATATGACCCTCCTTGCGGCGGTGCGACCATAGGAGCCGTTGGTGGCGGCGAACCTCATGATGGAAAGCATTCGATAATAACTCTTCCGCTCGACCGCTCGACGTCACAGAAAAAAATGGAGTTCGGAATTGAGGCTTACAGGGGCGGGCGGGAAGAACATGGAATGGGGGGCGAAAAAGGGGGCAATATTGAGGACGCCCGAATGTTTTGTTCCCCTGTGTTGGATTTGGTACTATTCGTACTTTCGACACATACGTACCCTAGGAATACTCTTCCTGAACGTTACCGCCTCGTACATAGAGTAGTACCATACTCTTCTTTTCGGCAAGTATGTACTTGACGTTGGTAATGGAAAGATAGTAGGTAGTGATCATGGCGATGACTCTGCAATCGGGGCTCTCCTCCACCGGCACCACCCGCGGCTCGGCGCTTTTCTTCCTTCTCGGTCGACGGCTAGGGGCGACGAAGGATCGTTCCGCGACGACGCTTGGCGGCAAATCCTCGGCGACATCGGATCATCGACGACGACGACCGATGACGTCCGTCGTCGCCTCCGCCTTCTCCGTCGCGTCTTCGATTGTTAGTGCTTCGCCCCGCAGAGCTGGCATCGTCATCTTCGATGGACGTCGTCATTTCCATGAGTCGGCGAAAACGATGTTGACGTCGTCATCATCGTACCGCCGAACGACGCCCAGGAATGGCAGGAGGGGGGGAGGCACGGGCGGCAACAACAAGGGCCTATTCACGCCATCTCCGTTCGCCAGATCCTCGAGGATCATCGTGAATGACGAATTCGCGGTTTTCCGAGATTTGATGGAAGGAAACGACGAAATCTACGGTATGCGGAGGTACCTCCTCCTTCGTCGATCTTACGATGCCGACGGCGGTGGTGCGTCCCCCCCCGGCGGCCACGACGACGTCGTGGCGTCGCTTCACGCAAATAAGAACGTCCTCTTCGGGTCGCGTCTGCATCATCGACCCGATTTCTCCGATGACATCGATTACTATGATCACAGATCGCGATACCTCGACGCTTGCGGCACCCTCCTCGATGTCGCGAAAGAGGACGCATCGATCAACGGACAGCAGGTACAGGCATTGGCATCGTTGGACGGGCTGTGCGCGTGGGTCTCGGAATGTCTGGATAGTGACGACGGGGGGGGGAGCGACATCATCGCGGCTCTGATGGCGATACGCGAAGATGCCGGAGGGAGGGGGGGGTATGAGACCGGGGGAAAGACGAGGAGGACCCCTACGTCCGGCAGCGGCGGAGGTGGGAGGGCGAATCAGCATATCATAACGCCGCCTCCGCCTTCGTCCTCGACGGCGATGATGATGGCATCCCTGGGCATTAAGGACGAATACCAACGCAAGAAAATGCTCGATGCGGTACGTTCCATCGCGACTGGACGGCCCCGTCCGGGACACACGGTCGTGGGCGCCGGCACGTACCGCGATGGGATGGGGGGGTGGATGGCGCTGGCGCGCGAATATGCCCGATTGGCGACGACGACTTCAAGTACGACGTACGATGCCCATGTCACCATAGATTCGGCAGATCTCGAAGCGCCACGGCCCCTAACGTTGGCCGCGCGAAAACGATTCGCGCATGGTCCCGAGGAGGTTGCGCTGTACGCATCTCGATCCGGCGAGGTCACGACGATCGAGCACCTGGCTCACACGACGCCGGAGTACCTGAAAGAGGCAGGGGGGGCCATGGCTAGGATATTCTTCGTGTGATCTGCTCTCTCGACTTACACGTCTTACGTTTCGGCTGAGGGATCGTTAATTACTGACTTGTCTCGCGAAATAATGATAGCATGAATGAGAATTTTCGTCAAGTCTCGTTTAAGGATGAACGGAATTCAACATATATATAAATGAAAACATCCTATAATTATCACACTCATCGTTGATAGAAATGCTCACAGACCCAACTTTTTGGTCAACAAATGGGAGTGGCATCCTACATATTAGCAACTCCTATAGATCAATTCTTCTTACGATAATAAACTCGAAATGTCGACAAGCCAAACAAACCCTCGAAACAATCCGTTCATTTGTGTCGCCTCCTCGATGATCCACCACCCCCGCCATTGTAATCGAGGGGTAGATGGCGATCTCCATAGGAGGAGGAGGGTGGAAGACTCCTCCCAACGTTGTAGTCCCGGTCGTGACCGTCGTCGCCAGTGGTTTCCACGTGACGTTCCACCCTGCCGTCCGGGTGCACGACCGTGCGCTCCGTCACGGTCTTGCGAACGCCGTTGATCACGGTGGTCCTGGTCGAAGTCGACACGGACCGTCCTCCTCCACCTCCTCCATGAAAGGAGGAGGATGAGGAACCGAACGACGACGTGATGAGACCACCGTTCCCGCCGCCGCCCGTCGTCGACGACATGCCACGTTGCATTTGAGACATACCCCGGTGGTGCATTTGCGACATTTGAGACATCATGGCATTCATCCTGTCGAAATGTCCCGCCATCATGCCACCGAACGGCGACATCGTCCCCCCGCCCATCATGTCCCCGCCGGTTGAGGAGAAGAATGGATCCGAGAAGAACGGATCCGAGAAGAAGGGATGACCTCCGCCAAAGGAGGAGGAGGCGGAGGACGACGCATTCCTCGACGACGAGGATTGGGCGTAATTACCGCCGCTATATTGACGATCGCGACGAATGTTATTATTATCACCATCCCCCATCCTCTCATCGGCGAAGAACTCCTCGAACAAACGAAATGGATCCGTGAAGTGAAAATTCGCACGCGACCTGGAGAAGAACGGATGTTCGAATGCCGACGCGAATGGATCGCGGCCTGCATCTGCCCCTCCTCCCCGACGCCCCCCCCCGTGATGTCGTTGTTGTTGCTGTTGTTGTTGTCGTTGCCGCGACAATAACAGTACCTCCCGATCGTGCTCCCTCCTACGCGCCTCGTCGCCCAATATCTCGTACGCGTTCCCGATGGCGCTGAATATCCTGTGAGCGTCGTCCTTATCCTCCCGAGACGACTGACGGTCCGGATGATGTCGCAATGCCAACTTGCGGTACGACAACTTTATCTGACGCGTCGACGCGTCGTTCGGCACTCCCAATATCTCGTATGGGTCCGACGAGTCGAAGTCCGGCGGACGAGCATTATCGTCGTCGACGTCGTCGTCCTTGTCATCGACGTCGACGACTTCGACGTCGACGCGCTGCTCCCGCCGCCGTTGTCGGTCGACGCCCATCGCGTCGTCGTCCACCTCGCCTCCCCGTCGTCCGCCCGAGCGATGACCCGTCGAGGACGAGGAGGACGACGACGTCCCGCGGCGGGGGACATCGGAGCGGTAGGACGATGACGACGATGGACAATCGCGTTTGGGCATCGTTCGTTCGAGGAAGGGGAGCGGATGAGCGAAGGGGGGGGGGGGAGGATGCTTAAAAATATATTATCCCTTTTTATCGTTTGCTCGCGCGGAAGTACCCCTAGAAAAGTAGTGGCCGTTTGTGTGGTGAATGGAGAGAGAGGTCAGCCCACATATCGTCGTTGGTTTTGTTTTGCGATTTTGGTGCAGAGAATTGAAGGGAGAAGAGGGATGCGTGCAGTGCCATGCATGCCCCATCAACAAGCAGAACTCACGTTCTCTCTTTTTTGGTTCTTCCTCGAAAATCGAAGAGAGATCAAAATTTTTCAATGAGGAATCAGTATTCTTTATTTCATCACATTACCGTGTAGGCCGGGGTTGAAGAAACAGCTAATGATCTACCGTAAAAACCGGGGATTAAGAAACACCGGGGATTAAGAAACAGACACTAAA
>JALLPB010001172.1:0-10873 GCA_036939975.1 Cyclostephanos tholiformis | reverse complement strand
CAAGGTTCTTTTGCGTATCTGCATATCCGCTCTTCGCTCAAAAAAATCACAGCCTTACTCGAAGATGGATAAAAGCAAAAAAAAAACAAAAATGAATCTCCGCTCTCTTAATTTGACCCTCCTCCCCCTCGTCATCATGATGACTTCGGCGACACCGGTCGACGGTGACGGAGGCGTGGTAAGGGGACTGGCGAAGGCGAAGCTAACAACGAAGGTAAGTTGAGTGTCATGTCGCGTTATATTCTTCTCTTGTCTCATGGTCCTCAGTGGTTCGACTCATTCGTCTATAATTCATTTCAATCCTCCCCTTTCTATATTCATGTAACATCTCTTCAGAAGCCTACCCGTTCCCCAACATCTCGTCCCACGCCTCGTCCTTTTACATGCAGTCTTGTATCGGGTGTCGGAGTACTTCCGTGTAACGCCGAGATCGTGGCACTCGAAACATGTGCTGGCGCGGTTCCTACATCCTGCTGTGATTGTCTTAAGCCCGTTTATGCAGCATTTACGACTGGAGTTTGTTCTGGATTGGGACCTGCTTGCGCGTCTCTCCAGGCGTGTGTAACTCCTGGCCCATGCACCAACACGTGCTCCTCCGAATTGCTCTCACTGGTGAAATGCGGCTTGATGGCTGGTGGGTGCACTGGGAACGAATGCGGCTCCTAGCGATACCTCGAGAAAATAAAGCTAGCTTCTCCAGTATTGTCAAGGCGGGGGGATTGATGATAGCTCTGAAGGGTGATGCATATTGGTTATGAGTAAGCGAAGCGAAAGGTGGACGAGGAATCCTAAGCAATAGAGAGTGCGGAATAAAGTGTATAGTAAAGCAAGGACGATACCTTCCAAGACCCTCTGGTTGTAGCTTACAGAAGGTCCCACGTATTGCTTTTTTATTTTTAATTTGTTGTCGCAGGGGCGTATATCAATTGCTAATTATTTATCATTAGAGAATGAGCTATATCCCTCCAGCGCGATTGAGCATTTTAGCTATTGGGAGTAAACTTAGTATGTGAGATTGCAAAATGGTCTTCCTGGTAACTTGACGATCGATTACAGGACGCACGAACATGATATCAGGTCAACAATACCAAAGCGGTGTTTTTCTTCATTTGAACTGATGGGTACTGAGCATCATTGACACTCCATCGCCTCGTTCTCCTCTAGACGCCGGATAAGCCCGTGCGCTGTCGTGTTTCTTGCCCTTCCCCCTCCCCCCGAGAGGTCATATGCGATTCACCCCGACGTAACCTCTACAGCAAGGTGCTCAAGTGTAAAGTTGATAGTGCCTAATTGTCATGCTCGTTAGACACGGCCAAATTTGTAAAAAAACCACAATCCCATCGCCTTGAATTGCAGCGACCCGTTCAATTACTCTCTTGAATTCTGCTTTTCGACGCTGAATACTCGCAGTCGCACTCGCGATCGTCGATTTTATGTCAAGTAAGTACCACCCTTTGCGTTAGTTGTCCCGCACATTACGGCGTACGTGTCATCACAGCCGCAGTCATCACCGGCGGCCGCATCATCCGTCCCCCGCCACCACGGTATTTAGTCGTCCGGTGGCGATGGTCTCATCGTCGAGCGTTTATTGGTGAAACTTAAGAAAGAATCAAAGAATATGGAACCTAAACCGATGACTCTCTTCATCACATCTGCACTTTTTTTTCGATGTGTAATACTATGCCACTCTGCACTTCAGAGAGATATGGTAATTCTCGAAATGCCCCGAGCTTTTTTCGATTAGATATTGCAACGTACTACCGTACCTATTTTTTACCTTCAAAATTTCTCATCGTCACTGTCCAGACGAAGCTCGGGGCGATGGACCGTTGGCGCGTGAGGGAGGAATCAGACTGCCCAACAACAATGACGACTGGCACCAAGATGGACGACAAAGGCGACGGTGGTGTCGTCGCCGCCATTTCCGCGACCGCGGGGAAGGAGAATCGTCGACCGATCAAAAATCATCATCCGACCGATCTCCATGATGACATCGACGACGTGACGACGGGGGGGGGAGGGAAACGATCGCGTCCTGGTCTGTCGTTGTCGTCATCGTCGATGTCGATGTCGATGTCGGCGGCGTCGAGCTTGTCGACGGATAATGAGAGGTTGGATATCTCGTTCGACGAGCATGGTAACAACCTCGAGGAGGAGGAGGAGGAGGAGGAGGAGGAGGAGGAGATTTTGCTGGAGGGGGTCCGACTTCGTTACTGTGACGAGGATAACGTCGCGAACGACGATTCGAACACCTCGGCCTCGGACGATGACGATTGCCGGGATATCGACGATTCCGACATGGATGACGACGATGACGATCGATCGGAGGGATCCGGGGATACAGTCGTGCACAATGACTGCCCCCCCCCCCCCCCCCCCCCCCCCCCCCCCCCGAATGCCACGGTCGAGGAAATCAATCGTCTGTATTGGGAATGGTGCTACGGCCCGATACTCCCGGATGCAGTCGTCGTTGCCGCGGGCAACTACGATGACGATGCCATCGTCGCCGGTGGATCCAAGTCGATACACCGATCGTCCGTCCCCGCCAAGTCATGGTGAGAAAATAACGCGGGTGTATTATGTATTACATACCGACACGGGGCGTAATTTGCCACGTTATTCCTTCCAATGTTCATCGTTTTTCATTTTACTCCATCGGTCCGGCAACCGCCCACTCCCTATATCTTGAATACTCGCAAGCCTATCCACCAAAAAGAAGCGCGATTGGAACATACACGACGAGAATAAGCCGTTGTCGGTCGATTCGATGACGCCACGTCGAATCTTTCAAAATTCGCCCCCCGACAATATCATTAATAACGACAACGACGTCGTCGACGACGACGATGACGGCGACGGCGACGATCGTCGGGTCCGCCCATCATCATCGCAACTCTCCACGCCCACCGACCATGAGGGGGAAGTAGATGTCACGAATGGCGCCGGACGGGCAATGACCGCATCGAGGGAGCGCCACCATCAGGCGTCGGCGGTCAAATTTGGCAACAACACCGCCGCGGAATTCGATTCCCTACTCCCCATCACATACATGACCCCCATACCCGATTCGGTGGTATTGCGTATATTCCCTTTGGAAAAGGATGGGGAGAAAACGTCCATGGAAATGGAGGCCATGGAGGGAGAGAGCAGGGAAACGGCTAGGAACGTCGCCACCCTCGCCGAATGGGACGACGACTTCGACGGATTTGTCGATGACGACGTATACGACATCGAAGACGAGATGGTGGACGCGGATGAAAACGACGTCGGTGGTAGGGGTGGCGTTGGCATTCATGGCAATGGATTTAGGGGGGGACGTCCATCGTCCGGTGCCCTGACGCCAGGGGGGAGGACGATGAAACGGGGGAGGAAGCGCACCCCGTACAAGGACGGCCGGGGTAGTAGACATGTTGGTAGTAGTAGTAGCGGCATGCACGGTTCGCGACGACGCGGCGGGGGATCGTCGTCGTCCTCACGTAGGAGGGAGAGCTCGCTCTTCTCCTCTCGAGGGGGAAGAGGACGAAGGAGCCTCATCGATCCTAACGACGACGGCTTGGGGCTGGAGAAAGACTCCGGGATGTGCGACGACGGTGGCTTGGGGAACGATCGCGACAGCCTGCTACCGTTCTCGGTCACCATCGATGCCGGGGATTACGCCTCGCCCTCCTCGACGAGCCTGGCGGGCAATAGCGTTTCAACGTTGGGCACGCCAATTGTCGCTTCGCTCGCCAGTGGTGGAGGTGGGAGTACCCTCGATGCGCCCGAAGGCGACGGAACGATGCCGCCGCCGACGACACATGACCCTGGCAGTACGACGAGGAATTCTATGAATTCGGCGTGCGTATCCCCCGGAAGTTTTGTGTCGTCGTTGTCGTCGTCGACCGGACGGGATGGGGAGGACCGCGTCCGCCAAGAGTCCGATAGCGCGTTTGTTGTCGGGAGGAGGGGAAGCGTCGATGTCGCCTCCGGCAAGGCAACGCCCAATAGCGCGCGTACTAGCTCGTCGACGATACTGCGCGCCGTTCACGCCTCCGGGGCGTTTCTACCCTCCAATTCGCCGGGGGTCCGGGGGGACGATTTTGGTGGTCCGTCCGATGGGGACATGCGCGAGCAGAAGGCCCTTTTGTCATTGAATGTGAAGGATGCAAATTGTGTCGGCGATGGCGACGGTAGATTGAGGCCGAATCATTTGAAGTATAGCCCCAGCAGTGGCAGTGGCAGCTTTGATACCCTTTTGGGGGAGACGGTGAGCCTCGCTGATTGATTCAAATCCCCAGGTAATTCTTTGTGGTGCACCTCACTTTGAAATCCTCCTCTTCCTTTCTCCATCCCACCGTCACCACGAAGCTTACCTCTCCATCCGATTCCAATGGCAGTCTATCATCTGACATTATGAGCCTCTTCATCCACCAAAGCCTCGACAACACTAGCCATTACGGTTCTAAGACCAATTCAGACCTCTTCCACCTTGGCAAACAGCTCTCTATACTGAGCGAGCATCCCTTTCGGCCATTTTATATTAGCATATGCGACCTGATTCATTGGAGTTATAGCAGCACTCACAGAGATAAAAAGCTTTTGGAATTCACCTCAGAAGTTTTATCGAACGGGTTGAGTCCGTCGACGACACTTTCTCTCGTTGTTGATGATATCACTAATTATGATGATGACTGGGATGTAAATGACAGTAAGCGCAGCATGAGCGATCAATCCAAAATATTGTTCAGTGGCACTTCGAGGGGGCTTCAATCCGCATTATTTACTATTTACACTAAATTTTCCGAATCATCATCCTTAGTGAAGAAAACATTCGAGTCCATTCTAATGGAGGAAATCCAGAATCTCTCTCACCCTTCTGATACCCATCAAGGATGGAGTCGGAGCGCCGTATCCAAGATGGTTGACGCTGATTTGCACTCATTGTCTTCATCAATCCAGAAACATTATACTGCGTCATGTCTGGATTGGTCGTGGATTGAGGTGCATGCTGCCAATCGCGCCTTGGTCCGACTACAAACATGGGCAGCATCGATGAACATACAGACGAGGGAGAGAGACAAATTTATTACCACAAGTTGCCACAAAATGCTGAAAGAATCTACACCGATGATAATTCATGAGCTTGCTCAAGTAGATTTGAAACGACGCAAGCGCAAAGTTGAGTCTAAACTAGAAGAAGTACGCTCCGAAATCGCATCCCTTGAAGATCAGTTGGCTGTGGAAGTTGACCGCCTCGAGCGATCGATGCGTGCCAAACAACTGCTGGATGCACATTTGCGATTGGAACGATTCAGTCCAATATCGGCGTTGAACGAAGAAATTCGTTGGTCCATTTCGCCATCTCCTATTGTGGTCGGCAATGGATTATCTCAATTCAGTTTTAGGCTGCTTAATGGGTCGGTGGAAATTGTAATGGAGGTGTCTTCTGATGATGAAAATGACACAGACACTACTGTGTGTGGCAGTGGGATTAGCAGGCTGGCTACAAGCAAGGTGTTGGAGCTTGGTTGTTTCATCAAGGATGGTGGATCACCAATTAAGCTACTCCAGGCCATACTCTTGGGGAACGTGAAAATGAGCGTAAATGAATCCATGGGTCCTTATCTTTTGCGTTCCAGTTTATCATCATTTATTAGAGATGAACCAAGTTCGAGGCAAGAGATATTTCATCGATCATCTCTCATCTTTTCCAGGATTGATTCCCTAGTTCGGTCGGTGAGAGAGCTAGAAGTAGAAGGTAGTACATGCAACGTCATTGAAAACGGAGCCAATATAATCCTTTCAATATCAATGCCTAAGTCAGATATGGGGGTCGCTCAGATTGACTTTTTGTTCGTTGGTGTGCTTCATGATGCATGGAATATATCTAACTTGGTCCCGAACCATGTTGAAGTTTCCATCATTTCATCAGCGGTAGGGGCAGATTTGTCACTGCTTAGAAATCACATGCAGGATAAGGCTCGATCTATGATACTTGGCAAGTCGATTAGTGCGGAGCCCATTCTGCTTAGACGAATTTGTGTTGAAACGAATAGAATGTTGAACGTGGTCTAACCTTTGATTTAAATTGTTTGGTGCCAGTGAATGCCGGGACCTCACAAGATGTACGGAAGGTGATGTATCATAATAATGACGAGTTCTCTTCATATACTTTATTTTAGTTGCATCAGACTTGAATATTTGATGTGCCCAAACGGATAGAACACCGAGGCGCTAGGTCGGGTCTACGCCGAGCATCAGGAGACGGTAGGGGCCAAAGCCGCCGGCCGCCATGGTCTGAAAAAGAAATACAAGATGGAACTTGTCTCGAAACCATGACAGGCATTTCTCATTTCGTACTCCATTCAGGTACAGCTGGGGACAATGCCGGGGAACAAGCTCAGGAAGAAGCAGCACAATTGGGTAAGTATAATACGATGATAATCACTAGAGGGGCGTTGGCGTGCGGCACCTGCTGTTTTCTAGAGGGGGGGGGCATGTGGACCGATATGAAGGTCTTCGGAGGTCTATGTCACTCCTAATAAAAGGCAAGGGGAGACACGACGACACATAAGAACAAACACTATCCCTTACACTACCTCAAATTTATGTACAAAATACACACCATACATCCTAAATCATAATCCTAAAATCGCCCATATTAAACTCAGGGTGGAGCGAAATCATCATCTTGCTTGAATTGCGAATATCCCTAATTCTAACCTAAAATCCCCCATATTGAAGTCAAGGGTGGAGCGAAATCATCATCGAGGGGTGTTGAATTCAAAACGTCATCTAACCCCAGAAGATCCGTTGGTTCATCTGACCCATGTAATTACCGAGCTGGGCGCGGCTCTGATCCAGCCCGTTGGTTAGGTTCCCCCTCGACCCTGACAAAAAGGCATCCATGATGGACGACCGTACCGGGGAGAGTGACCTTGTCGTCGTCGAGGAATCGGCTCCTACCTGGCTTGACGAGAACGTGGACTGTCGCGGTTGCTCGCTAGAGGGACGGAATTGCTGCTGCAGCGCGACGAACTGGATCTGATGCTGACGAAGCTGCTGCTTCGCCAGCTCGAGCGCGAGCTTCTGCTCCGGCGTGAGCATGTGGCGATGCATGATAACGTGCCTTCGGGACTCCTCCGTCCGTTGCATGGACTCGGCAAGCTTCTGGAGGGCCTCGGAGTACTGGGCCTTAAGCTGGGCCTCGGACGGAATACTATTGGAGATGGGGGGTGAGTCGCAGCGTTGCGATTCGCCTGTTGTTGCATTTGTGGCATCGAAGGGCCGCGTGGTCAGAGAGTTGTCGAGGTTGTCGAACTCTTGATAGTCTATCGAGTCCGCAAACACTCCATCCCCGTCATCACCATCATCTTCGGGGAGGAAGTCGACGCAGTCGAAAACATCACTGTGTCCGAATATGTCGAGCGGCTCGTCCACTGCATCCAAATAGGTTGATTGGTCAAGGTCGAACGTCATGGTGAAGAATAATAAAATATATGGTAAGGTGTATCTTGGTTATGGGCAATTTTTTTAGACAATGGTCTGTTAAAATTCGCCGCGATTGATTCATTCACGAATATTAGAATCCCTTTCTTCTTAAGCAAACAACTTAAAATTTGACGGCGATTTTCCTGTTAGCTAGACCAACCTTTATTAATGCATTAACGCGAAAGAGGCCGGCAGCGAGAATTTTGTTCGTCCCAAGAAGATATTGAACCCACTAAGACATTTGTTTGTGTATGCCTCATATTGAATCCTACATCAGATCAGATGTAGCGAAGTATATCTATATTATTTCTTTCTTGTCCGGGATAACGGGAGCTCGTCATGACCAACAAACTTACTTCAAGGTGTATTTTTGGTTGAATAGTGCATACAGCACAGAGCAACTCAGCTTCAACTACAATAGAGTGATTGAATATGATACAAAACTTCAAGTATCCCTCTTTGAGACACTTATCTTGTTGCTCAGGCGGCCTCCATCAGTTTGCGCGAATCCACAAGCAACAAAGCTTGTGTCAAAAGGAGATGAAGTACAATAGTATTTCTACTCCTCCATCTACCTATTACGAGCGACCGACGTTGGTGCATTTGCACACAGAGTGTCAATGAGGATGCCTGCCAAATGGCCCAAGGAAGGGCCAAACAGCGATATTATCTCTTGCTAGGTCTCATTCTTTTATTTCGAGGCAATCTTTTGATCATCCCCATGCCAGATATCGCAAGAAGTAGCAAGATGCATTTCAACGTGCTGACGAGAAGACCCTCTGCAGCATTTCTTTTCCCCACCAAAGAGGTATGCTTCGCGTCGGTTCAAGTGCGCGAGTATCCAGTGATTCTTGGGGATAATCCGTCCTGCACATCCGGACCGCCCTTGACACTTGACTGGAATTACAACGCCGAGCTATCATGTACCATCGACGAATGGGAACGGAGACGAGATACCACCCGGCATTTGAGGGTCCCCTCATCGGTCAGGATGGAGTATCTCTTGGACACCGGATTCACGCTGGCGCAGGTCCTCACGGCGATACAAGATGTGGAGAAGTGTCAGCGACTACGGTTTTCGAGTATCGAAACGTCAAGTCTCCAAGAAAAAGCCTGCGATGTTGTGGAATGCTTGAAACGACACTTCGAACCCGATGACAAGGGGCTCGTGAGGACTGAGAGATGCACGAATTTGGGAGACATTCTGATTCCTCTTCAATTGCAGGAGTCATAATAATAGTCTGACCTCTAGAAGAGAATATCTGTTCCCAGATAGCAGAATGATGTTCATTTTGCGCATTTTTTTCGCAATGCAGAGTTATTTATTTAACATCACATGTGAATTTAAACGGCACACCTCCCTAGTGAGCACAATGTTGCACATCACTAGCATTTCGTCCTTTGGCATAACTTGTCCTAAAGTTCGACTTTGAGCATCATGCAAATTAATTGGCGCAAATGTCGAGGGCACTGAGTTGACGCCCTGAAAGAAAAGCATACATCTTCACGGCGGTTGAAGCCAATCCGGAAGGCCTTCCTTGGTGGTATCCCTCCCATTCTCCTCATTCCATCCTCTGAAATTCTCCTCCCCTTCCTCTGGGTCGGATTCCGGGGTCATCCAATCGCTACCCCACTCGTCCCCTGCCTCGTTGTAATCCGACTCAAGATACCACGCCACCCCGGTCGCCGCGTCCCCGCCATCACATCCGCCATCGCTGCCGTCCGGACATGTGATCGAACGCAACGCGTCCTCAACTCCCCGATACGCCATCTTCCTCTCGTACGCATCGTCAAAAATTAATGGCGTATCGTCGTGGTAAAAATTCTTCACCCACGTGTGCCTATCCGAGAATCCCCATAGCCATATGCCGTGAAAGCACGATTCCGACAATGCCGCCGTGAGTACGTCGCGATATATAATCGTCTGCGCCATGTCGCGATTAACCCCGGCTTTCAATTTCGACACGCGTACGTCCATTTCGGATATGTTCACCTTCAATCCCAATTCGCCGATTCGTCGTATTTGCCTCTTGACCATCGATGGCGTCGGCGGACGATTACGGCCGATGCCCGACGCGTCGAAGTGGGCTTGCATCCCCGCTCCGTGTATCGGCACGCCATCGTCCACCAACGATTTGAGTAGTCGGTAATACCCGTCCGACTTGGCCTGATTCGGCGCATCCGCCCCGAGGCGCCCGCTCGCTCCTATTCCGCCATCGCTGCCGCCATCGCAGTCGCGGATGCCGCAACCCTCCACCTTGTTGTCGTTGTATATAAGGAACGAATTAGGATCTGCCTCGTGCGCCCACCTGAAGCATTCACCTATATATCCCGGTCCCATCTTGTGGTAGAACACATTCTCGACGAGTGTGCCATCGCTCGCCAACGCCTCGTTCACTACATCCCACATTCGTATCCTATCGCGGAAGTATCCCATGGTCGCGAAGATGTGCCGTTTGACCGCACCGCGAACGTCGTCTGGACTCATGTCCTCCAAGAATGGGGGCGAAGTGATGTGCCATATCAATACGTGTCCCTTGACATGCATATTCCTCGACATCGCCCAATCGACCATGGCATCGACGTGTCGGAAATCGTATCGACCCAGCGTCGTTTCGGGCGGGGAGGATTGAGATATCGGGCCGGGGAGGGCGTGTACCAACGGCGACCACTTCAGGTGATGCTCGATAACGACCGAGTTGAATTCAGACGACAATATCCCTGAGTATCGCGTGGTGCTCGTCATTCTATTACCATTCGCCGATGGCTTTTCGTCATCGTCATCGACGGTGGATATTGTCGCGCATCCGATCCTCGGTCGGGGGCATCCTCCGTCGTGGTCGTGGTCGACGTCGACGTCGTCGTAGTCAAGAACGAATAGCGGACGCGGGAGGACAGCCGCGCCGATGTAAACCTCCCTACGACAACTGGCCGCCGTCTCGCGGAGGGTAGTGGTCATCGTCGTGGTCGAAAACTGAGGCTGCCGCAAAAGAGTGCAATGCAATGTACATACCGTCGGATACGCTGTTTAAACAATGGTCCACGACATGCTGTCTCGTAAATGGGAAGCTAAAAGTGCTAAGTAGATAAATAGTTTTTTGTAAAGTTCCTACGTAGACCTCAGGTTTATTGCCCACAGAGGTGAGCACAACCAAGACATCACCATGACGAAGTGCGGAAAATTCATCAAACCAAATGCGACGGGTGCAACAGGAGTCATGGGTATCGCTTAAATCTTCGCGTAGATAGGTGGACAGCTATCTTGTCAAGGATGTATCTATTTGTAGGAATTAAGAAATTCGGGGCTGGAGAGAAGAGGAATTCTCATTAGAGTGTCCCAGAAAATCAAATCTGTCGTCTGCTGATCTGTCGCAGCTAATATCGAATCTGCCCTAGAATCGGA
>JALLPB010001171.1:0-10875 GCA_036939975.1 Cyclostephanos tholiformis | reverse complement strand
TGTGTAACAAAATAGTGTAACATAATTATTTAGCCTTGTGGCTCAGCCAACTTTAGGGGGCTTCCCCCTCAATTCCCTCAACCTCAATTTCAGCCATCTGAGCTCCCGTTAAAGCCGGGGCATAAGAAACGCCGGGGCATAATAATATGCATCACTAACTAAAAAAGCCAAAAATCTAACCAAATCTATCAAATTAGTCAGAAAATTAAAAACAGTACAAATTAAATTGCGGCACAATGCATTTTTACAATGGTAATGCAAATTACCAAATGATTACAAGGCCTTATCAGACCTCTCGAAGGCTAAACCCCAAGACATAGTCCTACTCAGTTACCCACTAAAAATCTTAGTCCTCAGGTGCCATCACTAGGTTACTATACCGTACTACAAGGCCATTTTGGGGGGAAAAATCGAATTACCAAATAGTAACTTCCTAAAATAAATTATTCAAACTCTTGACAATGCAATGCATGGCAGCCAGTGCACAGAGGCATTGATGGGTCACAGGCGCAGTAGGTTCTGATCTGTTTTTGGCATCCATGGCAACTAAGGTGCACGTATTTCGACATCACAACATTAAAACAGTGACGCGTGTGATTCCACTTTCCCTCCCCTCTCTTTTGCTTTTTCAAGGCATGGTCAGCATTCCTAAACCTGCTCCTAAGGTGCATGGGAGGCAGGTCTGGGATCACACGCATGTCAATGGTGTTTTCCATCATCTGTTGTGCAAGCTTTTTATGAAAATCAAGTTGGGGCATTGATGTTTTGTTCTTCGCGCAAGCCCATGACTGAACTGCATTAACCTCCACACAATCGAACACAGAAAGGTGAATTGGTGCATAGGCCACCACTTTGTCCCCCAAACTTTCTCTAAACCAATAGGATCATGGTGATGGTTATTCACATCGTCCACTATATTTTTTGCCTGTGAATAGTGACTGAACGGCCCGGTATACTTGAAACTCTTCCACTGGCCATCAACCTTCCAATGTGTTGGATGATCCTCCCTCGTCTCCAACATCCCATGCATCAACATTATCTTTGCAACATATTTTGAATCACAACAACAGTGAATACAAAACTCGATATTGTTGTGTTCTGAGATGTATCAAAATGCTCTCAACAAAGTCATTCGAGAAAGCTATCCAGAAGAGTTCTATCTCTGAGTAATCGGCAATCTGATCCCATCATAGTGTTTCAAATCTGTGATGAATGGGTTCTTCAAGAAGGGGAGGAGGGTCGCCACCCTCATCAAGGGGTTCATTGTTGTCTTCGACCTCTATCCCCTCTGCCCAAAGCTTGGCAATGTGATCATCAAGTCCGGGCCCAGTTCGAATGTTAGGCACAACATATTGGAGTGCGCCAGTGTTGACCACATCCGGAACTGGATGAAGGACATGGGCAATTGGTTGTTGACGCTCACTATCAAATGGTGTCTTGGGGGAATTGTTGACACAGAAGTTTTTCTTGACAATGTAGCATTCCCCCTTGACGTTGGGGATCGTGACGACATAAGAGAGTTGGGTGGTTTGTTGGATCCTCCTTTGTACCTTGCCCGCAATGACAATGTTAACACAACGTGCCCAAGTGTCTGGGGGATACTTTGCTTGAACCTGGTTGTCCAGGTGAAAGAAACGGGCGCTGGCAGAGCCAATGGCTCTAATTCTGCTAGACAGTGACAAGATGATAGTTGTAATGAATAGGTGATTAGTAAATTATGAGCCTAAACTGATTCTTTGTCACTCCGAAAACCTTATGGGGGAGAATTTAAATTTTCCCTCTCGCCAAAATTCGCTGTGCTAGCTCTCGTAGGCTAACTTGTTTAACAGCCGCAGACGTCCCGGGCCATGGTTAATGGCGCCTGCACGGGGTACAACCTTGTGACATTCCACGGCGCCGACGACCTTTGTACTCTCGCACAGGCGGATGTCCAAGCTTCTATCTTGGATTTGACCCTCCAGGACGGGCCCTACGATCTTCAGCCTGCTAGCTTTAACCTAACGACGGCTAGGACAGACGGCACATCGTTCCGTTCCGAAATGAGGGCAAGATATTGCGTCTGGCGTACGCAACGATCTGCAATATGCTGTTTGTCAAGTTATGCCCCGGTTATAGCAACGAGCCCCACGCGGCGCTGGACCACATCCGCCAGGTTCATTATGACCCCGATGGCAACCAAGTTGTCAGCAGCGTCCAGGCCTACTTTCAGCAGATGATGAATGCGTCGCGCCCCTTCTCAAGCCAGCGCAACTTCCCTATCAGCGTCTGCCAAAAGTTTCAGGACGGCCTCGACCCTCGTCTCATTACGGGCTTCCGTCGCTTCTTCCCTGACCATAGCATCATCCAGCCACTCGGCTCGACGCATCAGCGGAAGATTTTGCAGCAGATGCTGCGCGCGGTCCAACAGGCTGAGGACGACTACGGCTCCACGCAGCGTATAGCCCGCAAAGCAATTGGAATGTCCCAGGCATTCCCGATCATCACAAGCCAGGCCGGTACCCCAGTACGAGCCGCTGTGTTCCCGAGCCAGGCAGAAACCATGCTAACCTACTACCAGGGAGCAGGGGATACTCCACTGATTCGACTCGATCTACAGCTGGCAGCTCACGGGGACAACCCCACCCCTGGAACTGTTTTGGTTGCGGTGGACCCCACCCTTACTCAGAATATAAGGACGGTGCACATGTTGTCATTTGCCCAAATTGAGATGTCCCAGGCATCCGCGAACACGCCGCACGTAACATCGAGAAAATGCGCAAGAACAGGAAGAAGAGGCATGTACAAAATAAGAAGCGGAAGAACCTCGGCATGGCTAACTTTGCTGACTTCGACGAGGCCGGCCAGAAGCGCATCAGAGAGCAGTGTCTTGCATCAATCCAGGGACATGACGTGAGCGACAGCGCAAGCGCAATGTCCTCCATCACTGGGCCATCCTCGGCCCCGAGCGCCGCCCGCGGACGCGGCGGCGGGGGTGGCAGTCGGATATTTGTTGTCGACGTCCCAGCTTTCGCCGCAAGCACGCCCCTCAAGCCTCAGATGCCGATCTCCATCCAGAGTAACTTGCCCCACATTGCCATCAAGTTTGGTCCCGATCTCGAGGACTCAAACTGCCCTACGATTCGCTGTGCAGTGGACACATGCGCTGCTCTGACGACGGGCAGCTTTCACTTCTTCGCAGCCATTGCGAAGTGCTACCCGCACTGCGTGGAGAAGGTGTTCGCCCCTCAGGATTACGCGTCCATCGTACTGACAGGAATCGTTTGGAAGGAGGAGGAAACAGTGACCACCAAATTGGAGGTCGGTTTCTAGTTTCGCCTCCCCTACAAGACTTCGGATGGCGACGACTCGTCCTTTATGGTGGCAACTGGTCCCCATGTCTCCGTAAACATGATTGTTGGACTCCCGTTCATCAAAGGTGTCGGAATGATCATTGACACGGTTGACGATGTGGCCAACTGTAAGTACCTTGACTGTCCACCATTCCTGATTGATTACAGACGGACGTCAAATCAAGTTCCTGCGATGGACGAACCGAGTGTACCCGTCCACCACGCCTGTCCACACCTCTTGGCAACGATTCGTGAAATCGAAAACCTCGAGCGGTATTACGATGCCAAAGTGCTGGCTCTTGGCTCATTGAACAACAAACATAGCATGGTTCACTTTGGCCTGGTCTCAGCGACACGCGATGCCATCAGTGACACCAACAGCGTATCAACCATACCGCAGCCCCATACGGCGTTTGCAGCCCGTTGGGTTCCCCCACACTCAGCGCTTGGGGGTTACGACGAATACCACGACCAGGTCCTACGGGAGGACGGGTACTTGTGAGTAGCAGCCTGTCGGCCATTGCTATGCTCACTTTGGGTAGACACAACATTGTGCCATGGTCATAGCAGGTGTCTCTCCCCCATGCGGTATTGTGATAATTTAACTCCTACTAGGAATCCTATCTGTCATTGCACACAGACCCCCGCAGGGTACAGTTCACCATGACACAATTCCTGCGCTGCTATTACTTCTTATACCTTCACCTGCCTTTTGTTAAATCACTGCAGACCGCCGTGCTGTTTTGTGTCCACGTACAGTGCCAGCGGGGTCTTTGCGCCGATTGACCCATCACCTGCACCCATTCGGGTTGCACCAAAGCCAAAGCGCAGGAAGCGTATGAACAATGTCTTCCTGGACGATCGAGGCTTCAAGGACCTGTCCAACGAATACGACCACGTGTTGAAAAACATCGACGGCGGACCAATTCTACGGAAGCTGCACCACCCTGCGCCGGACCTTGACGCCACAGTTGACCCGGTCTTCTATGAACCGTTCGACCCTTTTAAAAACGAGGCTCTCATGCGAAAGGACTTGGACTTGTCACACCTTGAACCAGCCCTCCAGGAGAGTGTTTATGCCCTAATTCAGAAATATTGGTCTGTCTTTAGTGAGAAGGGTGTCTTTGTCCCCGACAAAAACTACGAATGCGTGATTGACACGGGGACGGCACGACCCATCTCCATCAAGAAGATCTTGTACGGCAGGCGCGAAACAATAATAATGCGCAAATGCATCTCGGCACTAGCCAAGGTGGGCCACATCGTACAGGCTATCGACGGCGAATGGATGTTCAAGGCACTCCTGGCCCCAAAGCCTCATCAGGAGCACATTCGCAGCATCAATGAGTTTGTATGGCAATTCTGTGTCAATTTCATCCCGCTAAATGCTGTCACTAAACTCATCACTTACCCAATCCCGTGCTGCAACTCGGCCGTGTTTAATGAGTTTGGACAAGGAAAATGGCGGTGGATGTTTGATGCGCCCATGGGGTACCATCAGTTGGCAGTGGCACCCGAAAGCCAAGAGAAGCTGGCATTCCAAGGCATTGACGCCATAAAATGAAAATATACCGTTATGCCGTACGGACCGACGAGCGGACCCGCGACGTTCATTAACTTCATTTATGACATCAATAGCGTCTGGCAAAAGCTCGCTGAATCAAAAGGTGTGCGGATCGACGAAGACACCAACACAAAAATCATCATTGATGACATCGTGAGCTTTGCAAAGATGATTCAGACGGCGCTTGTATATATGGAATGTCAATTGATTGTCTGCCAAGCTTACCATTTATCTTTGAACCTCCGCAAAAGCTTCATCTTTCCACCCCGTTTTGAGTTCGTCGGCATCGACGTATGCGATGACGGCAACCGCCCGGCCAAGTCAAAACATGATCTCCTTCAGACATGGCCCCAGCCGGAACTTGTGCAGGATGTGGCAAAGTTCATTGGCTTTGCGCAGTTCTATTCTCGTTTTATACACCACTTTGAGCTGCACATCTTGCCTTTGCACGAACTAACAACTAAGCTCGACTTCATGGAACCCGTCGCGCCACATTGGACGGACGAGGCGCAGGCCGCCCTTGCAGACATCAAGGACGTGATCCTCTCAGACCCATGCCTACAGCGTTTTGACCACCGGAAGCTTATCGTGCTGCGCACCGATTTCTCGAAGGATGGCTTCGGATACGTACTCTGCCAGCCAGCCTCCGACGAATCCTCTCAGCGTGCGGTGCAGGAGTATCAGGAGGGAAGCGGATTCACGTTCATGTCTAAGGGCTCCTCCGCGATCCTCCACCCAGTCTGCTTCGGAGCCCGACGATCCCGCGGCAACAAGGTACGGCTGCACTCCCACCTGGGTGAGGGGTTTGCGGGCGACTACGCCATCAACAAATGCAGCCATATGCTGTTTGGACAGCGGTTTGTCTGGGTGACAGACTGCTACGCCATAAAATTCATCCTGTCCTATGAAGGTGGCAACGCGACAATCCTACGCCTGCAGATGTGCCTTATGTGTTGGGACATTGATATTGTGCACCGCCCGGACACCAAGCTCGTCGATGCTGATTACTGGTCATGTTTAGGCATTGACCTGGACTTCGACCCACTCCTAAGGGGGTACTTGGCATACGCTATGGCTTGCCGCCGCTCGAATCACCCCCCCATGGACTTTCCCATGTGCCCGGAAAATATGCCGTATTACCACGGACCACGTCTACCAAATGACCACACTTCACCCAACTCGGCCGGCGCGCACCATATCCAGAGTTTGATTACCAAGATCGTCACTTCGGCGGACTACGGACACACACATCTATCCAACATTCCCATCCGTTTTGGGAAGTTTGATGCGGTGCCACCCCAGACGGGTTGCTCAACTTGTAAACTCCTTAACTCAGAGTTCGCGTGCTACGCCCTGGAAACACAACGGTTTGACTGGGCGGTTTATTCCTTTTCGAACGGTCACTTTTCATCGACACTCACATCTTGCAACTTACCGTTCAATATATGTCTCGCATGTGACCCTTACGAGTCCAGTAGAGCCCTCTTCCACGAATTTGCGAGCTCCGCCACCATTTTCCCCTCTGGTAATGACCTACTCAACCACATCCGAGCGTCAGGCAAGACGTCGGTTGTCCATGGTTATCTCGTCAACTCGCATCGCTTCCAGACCAGTGAGGTCACAACCTCTTTCTGGAAGCTTCAATTGTCGATCATTGCCCAGCTGCATCTGCCATCGTGATCCCGGACCACGACGGTCGCAGTATCAACGCCTTTACTTGGGGACTGAAGTCGGCCCACTGGGTTGTATCTTCCAGGGACGTCTACTACCCCAACATCGGAGACACTGTTGCCGACTCCTGCAAAATCATCTCCGCAGTCCATTCGTCAAGCCAATCGATCTACGGACACCCTCGGCAGTGACCCCACGACCACTTGGGTCATACTTTTGGGAGCCGTTTAATCGGATCGAGCACTCGATCAGCCCAGGCCGCAAGGAAGTGCAATTTGATACTTCGACGATGGTGGCATCTTTGCCCAAACCTGCCACAGGCGAGCGCCCTCGTGGCGTAGCCGTTCGGTATCACCTGCACCACCTCGACTCGGACAAAACGATTCTGGCAGGATCTGCAGTTTTGTCTACAGGAGGCCTCTGTCCGCCATTCGAAGCATGTCCTAATAAAAATCTATTCCAGCACTTCTTTGGTATCGAATTCATTCAGGATGGTCATACATACATCCGTGCTATCTCGACGTATGAGTTTGCTCGGTGCTTTGGGCTAGCGGACCCTATCCAGTATCGCATATCCCATGAGAGGCACAAATTCGGTCTGGACTCCACCATGCCATGGCGTACTTCCGCCTGGCTGTTTGAGCAGATCCATTCATACCTCACATACCTTCACGATACCAACAGTGATGTGTTTTTGCCTAACCAATTTGCCGCATGGGCGGCCACCATCCAAACACTTGTCAACGGCGCTTTTTGCTCGCGCCTGCCAACCCCAAGAGCGCTGGGTTCAGGCATACACGAACGACCGCGAGCTTAGCGTGGTGCGTGAGCTCAGCATCAAACCCTCCCTAATCACCAACCAATACCTATCGCAGGTCAACCACAACTTCCGCGGCCCTCTCCGCCAGTCTCTAATATCCGTCGAGGATGACATGCTCATTTTTCGGGAACCCATCAGTGGCAGCGATTCCTATACGCGCATCACCCTAGTTCCCCGGGAGCTGTACAACATCCTGTTCGTTGCCTTCCACGCTAACCCATTGGCGGGCATCTCAACGCATACAGAACATTACACCGGCTCCGTCTCCGCTTTTACTGGCCCGGGATGTTTGCCTACGTTAAACGAATGTGTATGGCATGCCCAGGCTGCACCCTGTCGAACCCGACACGCGGCAAGTCAGCGGAACTTGTGTATAATTTCCCCATCGAGGCGCCGTTTCTTGTGATGCATTTCGACGCATACGCGAGCACTTGGGCTTCGAGGGATCCGACATGTACTTAATCAGCTGCTGCGGGATGTGCAGCTTTGCTGAAAATCCTCCTACGTTACGGCTTCTGCCACACCGCCATCCTCGACAAGGACACAAAATTCTACGGTGTTTGCCGTGAGGCCCTGGACTTGCTCCAAATCAACTGCCATGTCTTATCCGGCGAGAACCATAACCCAATGCTTGTGGAACGGATAAATCGATACCTCACGAAGGGACTCAAAATCATGTGCAACAAGTGGGGCTCGGTAAGGATTGCCAACGAGGCCATCCTCCTCCTCCTGTACGCGTGGAATTCTTGCCCCGTACCGAGCACGGACATCTCCCGCAGCCTCGTCGCCATTGGCCGTGAGTTTGCTTTTCCCATCGACTATTCCAGTGGTAAGCATTGGGAGCTGACATCAACCGCCAGCACAGTAGTCACCTACTCCAAAGACTTCGCCACTCGCTTAAAGGCGTGCCGTGAGGTCGCCGAACTCCTTGTCCAGGAGCAAAGAGCCTACCACCGGGAATTCATCAATGCATGACGGCCCGATCCTCGCGTGTACTCAGTTGGCGACATCAATTTTGCACGCCACGCCGTGCAATCAAACGCCGCTAAGGAGCAAGTGGACAAGTTGCAGTATGCTTTTACCGGCCCCTGGCGCGTCCGCACACCTCTGAAGGGCGCCTCGTATGAACTTGAGCATTGATCCGCCGCTGGTTGAATCGAAAAGAAGCATGCTGCTGACCTGTCCCCTTATCCCATCGAACTTATTCCGTTTCAGCCAGTGGATGGCCCCGACAGCCACTATGGACAGCTCTACAAACCAATTGCTTCTCATCCCTTCAAGGAGGCCAGAATCGAGGGTTTTAAACCCCCCACCCCGTTTAAAGTCCCTGCCAATCTCGCCATCACCGACAGTTGCCCTCGCTTTCATTGGCCCAGCTTAGCCGAGCTAAATGATGAGATCGCACCATTTGAATGGTCAGATGATGCGGACTTCCAACGTTACTTAAAGGGCGATTCAATCTTCACGCTTCCCATCCTTGCGGCTGGCCCACCACCTGCTGCGCCGCAACATGCCATTCCCTCTGTTCCTGCAACTCATCTTTTGACAGCTGCCATCATCCAGAGCACCGACAAACTTTTCTTTGTCTCCCACAGTATCGGTTCCAATGATGCTCGCGAATGGCGTCTCGTACGAGTTGCTTTTCAGGACTCCATGGCCTTATACCCATCATGCACAATGGACGGGCAATACCTCTTCGACTTTTACATCTGCCACCCTTCGGATTGGCGGTACAATGCTATCAACCAACGCTATTGGCTTCAATACCATGGCATCAATGACGTCGCCACACCTACGCTGTCCACGGACACCTACTTGATTCGGCCGTCCGACACATCCGACGCCTACGCCACTTGCCACAAACTTGTTCCCTTCCGAAAGTGGCTCAATATCTCACATCTTGACACATTTATTCACGGGCCCGTCGAATTCGCCTCAATAAGAGGCCGGAAAACCCGGGATCGCATCTCTCAAGATGCTTGGGACATCCTAGCTGCGCAAACTTCTATGTTCGCTAACCCCCTGCCCCGATTTGATGTTCCCACATACTCCATTCATGTCTACCGCGGCGCGCACGTGCAGTTTCACGATGAGGCACTGTGTGCCACTCTTCTTTTGGAGGCATCACAAACATCTCCCTCTCCCTGCTCCAGGCGGTACCTATGACAAAAGGTCTCTGGTCGCCTGGCTGCGCCCACCCCATTTTTTTCTTTTTTAGAACAAACAACTCGGTGCCCTATGGGGAGCCCTTGCTGTTGTGGACCACTATCATCGTTCTGCGTCGGGGGTTGAGATTTGTGATGCCACGTCACCCACGCATCACTTCCTTTGGTTACACCCTCTCTCCTCGTCAGCAGTTGCCTTGTGAGCTCGTCATCTATTTTTGGGCCGCTTAAGGGACCTAGTCCCTAGTCTGCTGACTCGTGATCAATTGAGACGGGTGTCTAGATCATGCTTCCGGAAGTGCATCAGGGTGTCATGTTCATTTAGACATAGAGAATAAGCCTAAACTCACAATCTCCGCTTCGCCCAACTCTTAAGAATTGTAAATTTTATAGATCCATTTTTGTTTTTTTTTAGGCTCCCTGATGAGGGGGATGGGGATGACATATGATCGACGATGTGCAAATTCTTGCCATGGAGGACAGCATTGCGATAGGAGACCGCATTGTGAGTCATCCTCAGTAGACTCGGGGACAACGTATATGCATTAGACGGCGATGATGATGCATCGCTCGTCGTCCAACTCACCGTCGGACGTAGCAATTCGTCAATCCGAGCCGTGTAGTGACGTCCCCCCTGGGCCAATACCGGTGCCATGACCGTGACCGCCAGCATTGGCGCGGATGTCGTCGTCTTCCCCCCGTCATTGTCATCATTGTCGTCCTCGTCGTGGGCATCATCATCATCGTTGCTATTCCATTCCCACGCATGACGCATCAAACCGGACATTGCCAACGACAACATGTGATACACCCTGGCATCGGGACCGTCGGCATTGTTCCCGACGTGCAAATTGGCCAATCCTCGGGAGAGTGCGCACAACGACGTACCCTCAAAGGAGGATAGGGCATCGGATATCGTACCGCCATCGCCCCCCCCTCCTCATCTCGTCGTTGTCATCATCGTCATCATCGTCGGTCATTCTTTTGCATCGGCGGTCCGCCATCATGGTATGTCAACATCGGGGGGGGGGGGGTACGGCGTCGATGGTGGCCATCGTTGCCACGATCACCATCATCATCACCATCATCATCACCATGATCCCTCCCCCCCCTTCCCTCGTTGATGACTGATCCCCCCGAACGAAGAATGACACGAGCATCAACGTCATCGACGAATGTGATAGTCTCGCTGAAGAAATCGGATTGACGTACCACCCCCCTTGGAAGCGGTCGTTCCTCCTCCATCTCCTCCCCCCGTTGTCCTCCCCTTCCCCCCCCCATTGTAATAATATGCGCTATGCGGCCGACTATCATTGGCAAATCGGG
>JALLPB010001170.1:0-13663 GCA_036939975.1 Cyclostephanos tholiformis | reverse complement strand
TCCTTATGCCTTTGTGTGTTTATGCTTATGTTTTTAGGACGCAACAAAACTTATGCCAAGGTAACATATGCCTTAATTTTAGGAATGCTCTATTCTCGTAGTTACCATACTCTAGGTAGATGCATCCCAATTTTTTCTCCTCGTGACGGGAAAGGAGGAGGTGTCATTTTTCTTCCTTCCCGCGCCCCAGCTTGGGTCTAGATACATCATGATGACGCAAGTAGATATGTACCGAATTCCTATTTACCGTGAGTATGTATTGAGTGGAGCTGGCCGCGGAGTTGGCACATACCGGCGACCGACCACCACACATACAGTGAAGAGTAGTTAGTAGTAGTAGTATGGTATGTACGATACTGGCGTGGCATGATCGTCATTCTTTTACTCTCGACTCTCGTTGCGTGCGGAATAGTACACACGTGGTGCTGTTTCGATGAAAGTGTTGTTGCTGCATGGGTTGGGGGAGGGGGGGACGGGGGGGGGGGGCAGTAATCTAAGTAGTAGTGTCCGGTGCGAGGAGGATCGGTAATCGGTACATAAATACCGCGCTCTAGAGAGAGATAAGTTCTCCCGTTATAGACGCACATCCCCAACATGTCTCCCCAACCACACTACGGATCGTTCGGCAAGGACGACGACGAGAATCTGGACGTGGAACTCCTGACCGCGCCGCACGTCGGCGACGTATACGCGACGAACGACGACGACGACGATACCTACGACGCGAACTCGGGGGGGGGGGATGGGTCGTCGAGTCGTCGTCGTGGTGGATGCCGTAACCGCGTCGCCACATACGCCCTCGCCGTGTCCGCGATCGCCGCGTTCGTCCTCGTCGCCCGACGTAGTATTTGGAGCGTCGACGATCGCTCGTCGTCGTCGTCGTCGTCGTCGTCGTCGCCGGATGTCGTCTCGGGCGGCGGCGGCGGGGTGCCCACGCCGCCGGCGCTGTCCGCGCTCGATCCGGCGTCCGATTTGGGCTTTCGCGTCGCTATTAGGACGGACGACGCCCTCCCCTCGATGGCATGGGGCGAACATCGCGCGATGTCGTCCGAGGGGGGAGGGGGGGGGGGGAAGTTCACTCCCCTACCCACCAATCAATGGTATTTGGTGAGTGGGAATGAATATGTCGACGACCGACGACTGGAAGAGGGGGGGAGGATGAATGAGGTCGCAATGTCGATTATATCATGCGCATCTCGTCGATGTCGACCAACGACCACCCCTCTCCCTCCTCCTCCCCCTTTTCTCTTTGTTTTTCCTCGTCACGTCGCACCTCGCCACCTCCCTCGAAGCGTTTTTTCTTTTTACTCATCCCGTGCCCCTCACATCCCAACACCCCCCCCCCCCCCCCCCCCCCCCCCCCCCCCCCCCCCCCCCCCCCCNNCCCCCCCCCCCCCCCCCCCCCCCCCCCCCCCCCCCCCCCCCCCCCCCCCCCCCCCACACACACACACGCCCAAAATAAATAAATGAACGATTGCTTAGAATCTCCTATCGCACCGGGCGGCGTCCGATCCCTCCGCCGTCGGGGAGGTGGCGCACGTGTACACCATACCCTACGTATTGGGCGTGTCCCCCCCGAAGGCGATCGTATTCCCGAAATACGAATCGGATTCGTCCACCTCTCAACAGACGATGGCGGGCATACAGCTCTTCATGCCCATAATGAAGACGGGCGATACCAACATGCAAATGGTATTCGATAGGAATAACGGCATCTCGCTCGGGGCCGTGGTCGACGTCGACGGGATTGGCGTGTCGTACGATACCGACGACGGAGTATCGTCGTCTGCAACATCGTACGTGGTGGATCCGGACGAATCCATAAATCCACTTGGCGTGAGCTTGAAGTGGAATCACGTTAACATGAGGAGTCACGTCGTCAGGGGGATGCCGTATGGCACGGTGAGGTTCGGTAAAGACGAGGGGGGGGGATACGTCCTTCCCACCATCCTCGCCGGGAATCGTGTTATTTCCATCCTGATAGATTCCGATGATGTCAACAACGACGGCCTAACGGAGGAGGAGGAGGAGGAGACGTCGTCGTCGTCGTCGTCGTCGTCCAAGAAGATGATGTGCGGATCGTTCACGGGGGAACACGTCGAGCAGGATCCCAAGAATCACCCGGCGGCGATCGCATACGACGGCAAGGCCGACGTTTATCACGTGAAGCGCGAGCTCGTGCTGCACATGGACCAATCGGACTTCACGTGGATCGTCTTCTTCTCGAGGCCAGTCAGGGTTCAGTGTTATTCCGATTCCATCCCCCTCGTTAGCAGCCCGGGCGACATTTCCGACTTGCAGTTCAGGTTGAACGTCGTGGAAGTGAGCGACGGTGATGGGATCGCTTCGGAGGGTGACGAATTAGTCGTGCGTATGGCGCTGTTGAACGAATGCACCACCGGGAGGAGCATCATCAAGGAACATTGCGATGTCCTGTCCACGTTGGGTTATGAGACCATTAGCAGCGAGGATACGTCGAAGGAGTACATGAAGGTCCTGAGGGAGGGCGCCATGCTGTATCCAAAGAGTCCCTTGGTCGGTACACAATTTCCAGATAAGGAGGAGGAGGGAGATGGCGAAGGTGACGGTCGCGTGACGAATGTCGTTTTCGATTGGGATGTTACGCCCGTCGATTCGAGAGGAAGAGCCGTGGGATCCTCCAGCCTACGCGCTGCATCATCCAATGTGGGTCTAATCGATCGATTTGGAATGTCGAAGAGCGAGGATGACGCATTCATCATGTTTGCCTTGCCGCATCATCTCGATTATTTATCCACCAAAAACGACTCGGGGGACGTGAATTCTCTGTGTTTGCACACATTTCACGGTCGCACGTGCTTGGTCCGAGGATCCGTCTGGAACATGCCAGTGTCGCACGGCAAACCGCAATCGTTCATCGCCGATCGTCCACCCGCAGCTGATGCTATTCCAATGATTGCCAAGGCGTTGAGTGAGGAAATAAAATACAAGATATCTGATAACATGTTGAGAGGGGCAGCAGACACGTACTTCCCCGTGAGTGCTTGTTTTTGTGGTGTTTATTTTTGGTAGCGTTAATTTATTCTCAAGATTACCTTCCCTTTCACTCACTCTTTTATTTCATCCTCATCGCGCTATGAAGGCTAAAATCCTTGCCAAGATGGGCCGTTTAATCGAGATCAAAGAAGAGCTCCAACGGCTGAAATTGGATGGTGAAAATTTTAGCAACTATTCTGATGCAGACGATATTGCCATTGCAGAAGCAGTGTCCGCTGCCGCAGATGTCAGCCTCCCATCCGATGAAGAAGTCGACCATCTCCTTGACAATCTTCAGCAATCAGTGGAGATCTGGCTCAATCCAGGAGGTAAAGAGAAAGGTGGAGCAGAAGCTGAGTTCCTATACGACGCATCGTGGGGGTGAGTGCGGTAGATTCATTGATTTTCATCAATGTTTTGTGATTTTTGTGAGCAGCTTGGAATGAGTTATTTATTATGGAAATTTCTTTCCTCCTTCTCTTTTTGCGTGCGTGCGCCACAGTGGCTTTGTCAATTGCGGCTGCAAGTACGTCTTCGCCAAGGGCCACGAGGGTGAGGGAACATGTAGTAACACTTTCCCTAAATGCCCAGCTCTGGCAGATGTGAACCAGAACTTTGGAAATGGATGGTAAGAGCCCTTTGGTCTTTGTGATGCATTTTTGGATAATTGATGTAATTGCGCACTCCCTTAACCTTCGCCACAGGTACAACGATCACCACTTCCACTATGGCTATCACATCTACGCCGCTGCTATTGTCGCGAAACATCGCCCGGAATGGGCCCGTAAATATAACGATCGAATTCTTCTCTATATTCGTGATATTGCCAATCCCTCTGCTGAAGACAAGAACTTTCCCATGTTTCGTCAGAAAGATTGGTACCTAGGAAATTCCTGGGCTGGTGGACTGATGTCGAGTAAGTTATTACGCGTTCCACTTGTGTTCTTTTTGTACATTCTTTAGTCCAATATTTCGCTCCGATACCATAATTAACATAAATACTTGTTTCTTTCAGTGGAACTAAGTCCACACGGGCGCGAACAAGAGAGCTCGTCCGAAGCTATCGCAGCCTATGAGGGAATTGCTTTGTATGGGAATGTCATGGCAAGTGCTTTCTTTATGTTAATTGAGTAAATTGTTTCAAATCAAATTCTAATTGCAGCTGTCATGCGCAGATGGACGTGTTTGTGGGGGATGAAGATAAGGTAGACTCTGCCCGTCTGGTACGAAATGTTGGCGAGCTACTCACTGCGATGGAGGTGTCAGCGGCGAATCGATTCTGGCATGTCTGGGGGTCAAAAATTGGCGATGAAAACTCGACGAATGTATCGTCATTTGACAGTGAAATTTCACACATGAACACGTATCCCGCCGAATACCACAGGCCTGTAGTTGGAATGATGTATGATACCATGGCTTCGTTCCAGGTAAGGGGTGTAAAGACTTTTACGATGAGTATGCTTTCTTTTGCTGACATTAAGTGTCTTGTTCTATTGCAGACTTGGTTTTCCTCAGAACCTGTGGTATCGTATGGTATTCAGCTCATTCCGCTCACGGCAGTGGCAGAGCGCAGAGACGACCCCGAATGGAGCAAAATCATGTATCCAGTGTATGCCGATAGTTGCAAATCGGCCAATGAAGCGCATGAAGGATTCTGTCAAAAGAACGGTTGGTCCATTTTTGAAGGGGCTCTTCTAGCAGAGACTGGTAAAATTGACGACGCATTAGAAATGGCGTTGAAAATTCCTCCCGAGATATTCATCTCAGAAGGAGCATGTGGCAATTCATTGACTAACACCTTGTGGTTCATTTCAACCCGTAAGCAAACTTGAGGAAATTGTCAGGTGCGGTCCGAAAAGAAGGGCACATTGAGATGCATATAACGATGTTAAAGTGCTAATGCTAAGATAATGTCACTCTCTTCTGTTCGCCCCCCCCCTATGTTATGTGCACTTGGATTGGGCAGAAGCTCCAAGAGATAATATTATTTTGCTCCTTAAATTTAAGGTTGGTCATTTGAGGCCAAACGTACAGTTACACTCACAAAAATCAGTAGGTAGGTAGATAACGTAGTGCCGCCATGGTTTTTGTGGACAAGTAGTGCGATGACGCAGGCCGCATGCACTTCTAACAGCCTTCCATCGATCTGCCGGCCTGGTAGCCGTCCATGGTTCTTGCTGTTAACAACGCTTTTCTTCGCCCTGGCCGATTATGTTGCATCATTGGTAACATGCGCATTGATGAAATCACCCAACTTTCCCCTCATCTCTGTCGGCGGCGATGCTCCAAAAACAATTCGATCCAATGGTTTTGGTTTCAACTTAGACGACGACACATCAGATATCGTCGACAGTGGTGGAGTGACTGGTAATTCACGGATGCTCGATCATAATGATAGAAGATTTTTCCTTTCCTCGTTACTTGCTTCACCCCTCCTTGGCGTGACGCCGGCATTTGCCGTGAAAGGCGCGGCAGAATATGATTTGGAATATTACATGCGAGATCTTCTGTAAGTGAGAGAAATGTCGCCGTGTCTCCTATGTAAAATGCATTGTACATCACATTATTCCCTCATGCCGTATTACCCAAACGACCTTTGCAATTTTGCTTGGCCTTTGATGGGAAAGTATGGGGAACAATCGCGAGGGAAACCTGCCAGTGTCGAACGCTCCGCTACCCCAACCGCCACGCAAACTCCAAGGTAGATTGCTACCTCTTCTTCTTGACGATGACTTGCAATCATGCGTTCCCATCTTGGAGTTAACCCAAATAAGTAAAATACCAATATCCACTCTCTCCGAGCAAATCAGAGACATCAGGTCCAAAGTGCAAACTGTTTTTAAGACGGCACATCCATGGAGAGACGAATTAGTGTGCGACGAATACTATTTTGATTTGACGTGTTACGCATTATGGAAGACTGCATCATATGCTATACCTCTAGACTATGTACGAAGGGATCTGTTTGTGAGAAGCATCGGCAGACGGTTGTTGAACGAAATGATGAATTTTCTCTCCAAATCGTCTGTTGACATACTGCATAAAAACAGTCCAAGTTTAACAGATACCGTGCCATGCGTGATCGAAATTTTGGACGTATTTCTATCTTCAAACTACTGTACGGGTTATCGTCTTGGTGGCGAAGACGACGATGAACGGACGGGCCTCAAAGTGTTCGATTCGCTCGACGACGACGAAATTTCGTCACAAGGTGGAAGGGGGGGATCGGTTGATTGTTTAGTGAGTATCTTCAACCCTGCGACTTTGGGTGGATCACTCCAAATCAACGGCGAAGGCTCGCGATTTGCGCCTGACTTTATAGGACCAACTCTTGCAGCAGTTTGGGAACGTGTTGGCCGCAATGGTGTTGTAGGAGTCAGCTTCGAAAGTTATTTCGTCGATCCAGTCTACCGACCGAATCCCAAGGTAAGACTTAATGGCTCTGGATCGAAACAATCCTTTCAACTCGGTTGATGTTACTCACTTGAAATCGCATACGAAAACGCAACTTGTTTACAGGATTTCTTCCCTAACGAAAGACTATATCAGTTTACAATTACAAGGAAGTAGGAGTGGTTTCCACCATGCGCTTCTAAGTATAGAAATATTGTTGCGACTAGTTCAAGCGAGTCTATCCATAACAAATTTCTTCGTGTAGCACTCGAATGATGATCTGACAACGTTTTCCCATACTACCTTCAAATTAGGATCATCCATATTCATATTAGCCTCTCCAGTTCCAAACAGCAAAATGCGCCTGTGGTTGATTCCGGAGCTGTATTTCCAAATCATGCTTTTGATCTGTCCTGCCATCCACACGTATGGGTCCTCGTCTTTAGGTGCTGCCAATCTTTCACGGAGAGATGAAAACAATACTTTCTGCGACAATAAATGCTCGACAACGGAAGAGCAATGAAAGTCTATGCCAGCGTGGCAAACGTCGGTGAAGTTCAATTTGGGCAGACCTCCAACACATACGATAGCAGACGTGACAAGCTCTGCGCTCTTCTCGCGAGCTTTTTCGTGGAGGATCCCCGGAAGGTCCCACCAATAGATTGGTCGCGATGTTAAGTTCAACGCTAACGCGTCGAGCGCGGAGGATGAGACAACCATGGACCGAAATCTCTTCAACCAAATCGTGGCATAGGAATGAAGCATTTGCACATCACACTTCATACCTCCGTATTGGGCGCGGAGCAGCATTGATCTTATGAGCACCTCACAAGAATTTATGGACATATGTCGATGAGGGAGCAGTTTTGATGCTGGAGACTTCAATGAAAGACACATGGGCAGGTTGTGATTGTCAGACTTGTCAATACGTCCAACTTCAGATGGAATATCTTGCCGTGCACATGACGCCAGCTCGAATACCACCTGCAGTACCTTTTTCAGTAGTGCCATGCAGGGAAAGTACCCCTTGAAGATACAAACGAATATCGTACGACAGCCACACTTTTGTTAAGTAACATCCAGTTGTTTGGCTTAATATAAAAGCCTTTACAACCCACCTTTGATTCTGCCACCATCAACCAAACTAGTAGCCCGAAATCTGGATGCAGCGTGCTATCTTCCAAAACAATAATAGGCAGTCTATGTTGGAATATTGTTGAGACCCTATTTGAGTATGTAGAAGTGCGTGCTCCCACCCAAATACAATAACGAGACTAACCTTCTTATCAAATCACACCACGACCTATCGGCTAACTCCATCGCGACTCGAACTGCAGGAAGAGGAGCACGCCGCCGAATAGATTTTTGAAGGCAGGATTTTAGTTGGGACACCTTCAGATAGTCCAGTATGTTTGAGGAGTGAACACGGTAGAGTGATGACGCCACAGGTCAAATAAAAATGAGCTCATCGGGCATTTTTCGAACTCACTGATAGCCGAGAGTGCTTGCAGACGAGCCTACTCGTCTCATCGCCCTGGGAGAAAGATGGCAGGGACGAGCTCATCATCAGTTCCAACGCCTTGTCATTGTCATCAACAGATTCATCGTCCCCCTCCGTGCTGCTTGTGCATTTCACTTTTTTCATTCTGATGACAGTGGACCAATTTGTTTCTCCAATCGATATTGCGGGTGCAGGTATCAAATGCGCCGAAACCTCGTGGGGGATTGTTTTGTTGGTATAATTGACCTTTTCGGCGATTTCATCAACGCCCGTCGTGGCAAAGTTAGGAGTAGGATCATACTTTTTCTCAGAACCATCGTCGGAAATAGTCCACGTGACGTACCCCTCTGCATTATGTAGGTGAAATCGATGACGTATAATATTTTCGTCGCTTTGTCCAGACTTATTGGTGGAGAATACGGTGGCCGAACGCTCCATCATGTGCGAGAACGCATTACTGGGTGCATTCTTCTTCTTGTAATTTGCGGCGTGCGTTATGACAGTCGGCGACCGAGTCACTCCCCCCTCGGCCCCCAACCATTCTTGTGTACGATCACATGAATTTCCGGCATGTACGCGATTCGAACTCCCGCCGAGACATTGATCCAAATGATTGTTAACGTCATGCCCCGTAACCCATGCGCCACATCCCGCGGGACAAGAGAAGGATGAGAGCGGCCGCTTCCGACTGCCTCTATTTCTGGCATTCTTCATGAGGATGTCAAGGGCGTTCTTCTCCAAAGACATGTTTGTTAGGGGGAGAGAGTGCTGGTTGAAGGGTTTGAACAATTATTATTTTTGGAGCCGCTAAACCTGGGGCGAACGGCTCGACCATGATGTTTGGGTTGTTTTTTTACACAACATACGATTTCTCGATTGTCCTTCATGTGTCTATCCCACAGTGGAATTGGAACTTACAAACGAACAAAATATTTTGGCTAAAACTCCAGGATAAGTAGTACTATATAGGGAGTATTATACATACTTGAGGCTGTGAGAAAATAATAATAATGAAGGAGGGCATGACGAAGTCGTGGCTGGTCGTCGTCCAATGAGAAGAAGTTGAAACCGGGGATCCTGCTGTCTCAGTAACTGTGTGGGGCATAATTTCTTCACTTCGTCAGAATGCACATGCAATCATAATCACCGGTCACAAATGGAATGATTGATCCCGACGCCGGAGCCATAGACGCCAGCTGCAGCGATCAGACTGCTCTGCCTTTGGACAGTCCGACCCTTGCCGCACGCTCTTTGTCATCCACGCTCGGGGAATCGGAGTCGACGACCACAGGGGTGACGGGTGGCAACATAAGCGATGGTCTGGATTCGTCGGGATTGAAAAATAATGATTGGAAGGCGGTTTCGGTGGCTAGCGAGTCGTTGATGGCCAAAGTTGAGGGAGAGTGCCGTGACGCTATCATCGAAAAATCAAGCGACGACGGATCGGAGGAAAAGCCTCGCGAGGATGATTTGGAACGGACCAGTTTTAAGGATCCATTCCCATCCCCGCCCCAAAGCGAGGCCAGCACACCGCAACAGCCATCGGCATTGGCACAAACAACTCCACTAAAATCGGCTTCAATCAATAATCAAACATCATGGCGCGACCCCTTTCCCACGCCGGATGTTTCCGTGGACAGTCAATGTGGCACCCCTCTCTCTGCGCGATTGGTACTTGGAGACCATGATGACATTGATGGAGATTGGAACGAGAGCATTTTGAATGATGATTTTACTTCTTCATTCCGAGCAATCCCGAAAATCCCTCTCATCGAAGAGTGCACGGTAGGCACGATGGATGACGACCACTGCCGACAAAACGATACTATGAGCGCATCACATCCTCGTCTCGAATCCATAAATGTTCCCGAGCTCCCCAACAGGAAAGTTTCTTCCGAAAGTAATTTTCCACTCATCTCGATGATACCTTCTGTGGAAGATATTTGGAGTGCACTTAACGCAGGACCGGACGGGCATGAATTGCAGACCGAGTTCATTGATGAAAGGATAATTGATCAAAAGTGGAGTAATCAATTAAAGAATAGCGGGAAAGTTCTCGAAAGCAAGGCTTGGGAATGCCAGGACAGCAAGCAGGATAAGCCAGTACACCGACGGTTGGATAAAGACTTTGCTGCCCCGGCGAATCCATCACGCGAAGGAATTCGACATGGTACTAGTGATCTTTCGGGTGTCACAAAGCGAAACACAATCGTAAATGCATCATGGCCAAATTCCACAAAAGAGGCTAGGGTTCAGGTCGATCAGCTTCGGGGGAGAGCTCCCAGAAATGCCTTGACCCCTAAACGCCGGGCTTTCCAGGCGTTGAAAGAGAAGTCTACCAGAGCTGTTGCGAATGCAGCCGGGGAACTGATATTTAGCCCTGTCCGCTCGGTCGTCCACAGCAGTTCTTTAAGCGCGGCCAAGCTTGTTCGGAACACTCGACAAAGGCTGAGGGACCGCAGGGAGCGTCGACGACTGCGTCGGTTGGCACGCATGAACGACCCCCCTCGATCTTGGTGGATTTGCATACCTGCAGACCACCCATGCAAGGTAGCCTGGGATGTTTTCACCATGATATGGGCTGCATTAGGAGCTTATCGCACGCACGTTCGCATCCGCGACCGTGTGTTCGATCAGAGCCCGCTGATTCTTTTGACCGAAATTTGGTTTACCGTCGACATTTTACTCAATTTCATCACGGAGCATAAGACCAGGCAAGGTGAGGTTATTCGAGATGGGAAGGCGGTATGGGCGAGATACCTCACGACGTGGTTCATTGTTGACATACTATCGCTGATCCCCTGGGAGAGCATATATGTTAAGCCGATTGTTGAAAAGATCAAGAGACGAAACATTTTCCAGAAGACGTTCTTTCGGTCGAAGGCTGCGATACGCGTTTCTCGAGTTTTGCGCGGAAGACACATCAAACTGTTTGGAAGAGTATCGAAGAAAAGTGGAATATCGTTACATCGATTGGTCACGTTAGTTATCAAATACCTACCGAAGTATTTGCTCTTCTTGCGCAACATGAGGGGCGCACTGGTCATAAGGGCGCTGCGCCTCGTCCATTGGCTACATAACCTATATAAGGAGATTTGGGTAAAAGCGAGAAATACAAGGCAACACGTGGGTGCTAGGACCGCCTTTGGCGATGTTGACGACGATGACGATGATATCGAGGACGAGGAATCCGACGATTATAGTGCGAGGGATGATGAAGGTAAGAATGAGTGCGACACGTCGTTGATGGATGACAAGATGAGTTTTTACAGATCGAACAGCGAGGCTTCGCCTCTGCTGCCGAGGCGCCAATCATTTTCAGATGGTGACATTTGGCGTGACGATTAATTTTAAAAATAAGACTGTAATAATTATTTGTTGCCGTACAGAGAGTTAACCTTGACTCTTCCTTGGGAACATTCCCGGTTGGATGCGCCCCATTCTATCCAGGATGCAAAATAATTGCCTATTCACGTCATCGTCAGCGCTCTTATAATGCCGTCCCTTGCAAACCGCCGGCAACGGCAAATTAAGGCAACAATAGTCGATCAATACCAAAAAGCATATCCTCCTCTGAGTTTCGACGGATACCAAACCTGAATCGAAACGACGTGGATAGGACCTGCCCGATATCACCCCCCCCTCGCCACCGCCGTCCTTCCCATCTCCCCCCTTCCCCAACGTCGAATTCTCGCCCAAAAACTGCCTCGCGATGGCCCTCCATCCACCCTCCGAATCCGTCGTGTTGTATATTTGCGTAACGTGCAGTGGCATGCCGTTCGTCGACGAGAGCATCGGCACTTGCAGTGTCATGTGCACGTCGAACGGATCCAAGCCATCGTAATCCGATACGAATCTCTCGAATCGCCTCGCGAGCGTACCATCCTCCCTCGTTCGTTCTCGCTTGCATTCCTTACGACTTTTCCTCCCCTTCATCGGACAATACACATCCTCGTAATCGTCGTAGGACTTCAGGCCCTCGTACAGGTACGGGAACGGATGGGGCTTCCCCCGTTGGGCATCGGTCGGATCGTTGTTGGGATCGACGTAATACGGATTGTTATTCTTCTGCCATGGTGCGGTCCTAACGTACGACTCGTCGTATTGGGAATAGAACCTCGATAGGGGATCGCGCACGAAGGTGATGACCGTTGTATTCTTCCCCTCATTCGTCCCCCCCTTCCCCCCCCCCTCCTCCTTTTGCCCATAAAAGTCCTCGGGACGTAACGATATGGATACCTCGCTCGCGTCGAATTCGTTCTGCAGCACGTGCCGCGCCGTGCTCGAGCCGCTCTTGGGAAGCATGACGTACGCGAGATCGTGCCTATCCGAATACGACACCCTGACCCTACCACCATCGCCGCGTTCCCTGAGGTGATTCGCGTATATGTTCGGATCGGCGTAGCAATGACGCAACGAGTGCGCGTGATCCATGCCCAACGTGCCCGGCGGGAATTCCAACGGCGCGTACGGCGAATCGTCGAGCCTGGATAGTCCCGCATGTTGAGTATCGACGTCCCTGTCGGTCTCCGATAACATCCATGTTATCACGTCGGATACGGACCTACGCGGCGGGGTGGGATGCGCGGATAACAACATACGATCGGCGGCGTCGTTCGTCATCGTTCTCATCCCCCCCCCCCCCTCGCCGCCGATGCCGAGTACGTCCATCCCGTCCAGCGCCGCGAGGCTGCGCGATATCGATGGACTCGATAACAGCACCGTCGTCAGTGAGAACGCGAATGCCGCGAATATCAGCGCCGTAAGCTCGCGGGTCGTGCCGCTACCGCCGCCGCCCCCGCCGATGACGCGCCCCCCCCCCCTCCTCCTCGTCGCGGAGACGCCGTCGCCGCCGCCCTGGCCCATGCGCGAGCCCAGGGACTTGGATCCGCCCTTACCGGTCATCATCGTCTACCCCTTCTCCGTCCTCCTCGCGTTCGAAGGCGATCGAAGCAGGCTAGGGAATTAATTAATACTACGAATCCCGTAACAGCTGTTACAATAGGTAATTTGTTATTAGCACGTTGCTACCATAGCGAGTTGTTAGCAAGTTGCGAGCAACTTGTCAGATTTTTTATGAGGAACACTAGTAATACACGTAGGAACTAAAAAGCAGCTCGCACCCCCACAACCATAACAAAATCTCTGTATTCACCCCCTCCATGGCCGCCGAACCCTGCCATATCGCTGCTGACATCAAGAGTTAGCCGCCCCCCCTTCGCGGGACGTTAGTAAACACCCTCACCGATGATCCCACCCAATGACGGTTGCTTCCCCCCTCAGGCAAGAGCCAAAAATTGGATCGTCGTGCAAGGTGGTTTGTCAACTACATCGATGGGCTCACAAAGAGTTTAATCCCAATGAGAGGAACAACAGGAAACCTAAAGGCTCGTATGCCCAGGTCATGAAATGCCATGAATGCCAAGTCAATCTTTGTCTGCCATGTTGGGAGATTTTTCACACGAAGGAGCTGTTATCTTTCGAAAGAATTGCTCACTAACTATATATGAATAGGGCGTCCCCTGATATTAGTTAGTGGGGCTTTATTTTCAGGTCGAAGCGATGCAGTGAAAATGATAATTATAAGCTTAATTTGATCTAAAAAGTGAGCATTAACTCTAAGACTTTGTTTCTAAGAGTTTTCTGGAGACTCGATGTTATCGATGTTGTCGCTGAGTCAGAGTGTCCTAAAATATCCTAATTTGTGTTGATACGTAAGTAAGTAGGGTATATAAGTACCCAATGTATCCTAAT
>JALLPB010001169.1:0-16308 GCA_036939975.1 Cyclostephanos tholiformis | reverse complement strand
CATGCCTAAAGTGTAACATTTGTTACACAAGTTACAGTGAACTTTCTGGGCTCATTTCACTAGCGCACTCACTAGCTAAAATAAAACCACATGACTCGACACACTCTCTTACCATTTCCACTTTTCCATCAGCCTACCATCCCATTGTGATGCCCTCTACCTCCTTTCAGCGCCAGCACATTGTCCTCATTGATGAGGAATGGGCTGCTAGCCTCATTGGCCTTCCCATGCTGGTGCCTAACTCCTGGTGAGAGGGCTACAGGAGGGACGATGACACCCTCAATGCTGGCACCATCGTTGGTGTTGATTTTGATCTGCCACACTCAAAGTACTTCCAACTCAAGTGCAGCAATGATATCTATGCCATGAGGTACAACACTGTCCACTAATATGTCGATAAAGATCACACAACATACGATGCTTAGAATTTTTGCTTCCACTCAATGCACCTGCAAATCCAGTGAACAAGGATGGGGTGATTGTGCCGCAAAAAAAAAACTGGAGACAGGATGAGGACGAGGATGAGGACAATGATGATGATGAGGAGGACAACTTTGTGACACCACCCAAACACAACAAACTCGCAATGCAAAATACAAGCACAAAAAAAGAAAAGCGACAATCAACCCTGATTTAGTTTTTGATGCAGTGGTGGGAGCAAATGATGAAAACAAGGCAAACAATGATGAGAATCCATTGACTACGGCAGATCCAAAAAAGTATACAATGATAAAAATGGCAGACTGGACAAGGCGCAATGAGGGAGAGAGGCAAGTAATCAAACCATGTCATAGGCCATGGCATATTGGTAGGAAGGTTATCTCACTAAATGTCATGATTCGCTAATTAGCCAATCGCTGATGTAAGTGGGAGACAGACAGTCCCCCGGGGTCAAGATGGCTGCTAGCCACAAGNGCTGATGTAAGTGGGAGACAGACAGTCCCCCGGGGTCAAGATGGCTGCTAGCCACAAGATCCAAATGTAATTAAATTCTGACGCATGTCACGTATAGCCAAAGATTCCTATGTGGGAACATTTGGCAAGATAACCCTCGAAAAGATCGTGATTATATCTTTTAGGAACTAGTACCAGCATACATCCTCAAGATCCAGGAATTGTATCAAAATCAATTCCTACCCAATTGCATATGTAGACTCTTATATGAAATTAGGATCTTGGGTCCTGGGCAATCTTGGTTGCTCCAGGACTCCTGACCAAATTCTAAGGACATACTAAGGCACATAGAATCCTACGGGAGCACATGCATCTTGTCTTTGGTTGGACCTTAGTTTAGATTAGTTTTAATAGCTTGTCAATATCTTTTTCGATCATCCACAACATCCATGCTTCCTTAGTTCTACTGTGGAAGCTATTCATTTTTTTCAATCCAACAATAAGGAAATGCTTAGGACAAACCAGTGCCATACACTGGACCATCAGAGCGATTTGACATCAAGTTACGCACCTACTTGAAAAGTACTACTGTGTTGTTTTAGTTTCCTGCACAAACCAAAATATCTGTAAAGCTGTTGATTGTAAAGCAGTCACACCATCCAAAGTGTATATACAACTCTTTGTACCTTCTGGGCACATGCAACATCCCCTAAAATACCCCATTTTTTGAAGGTGTATCAAAGTTTCTCTGTACTGACATACAATGTCCCTTGTGGAAATACAACTCCGGTTGTATTTTCAAAGAGACTACCAAAATCAAAGAGACTACCAGAATGTAACATTTTACTCCTCCTCCTTCTCACTCTCCTCCTTCTTCTCCTTCCCCTCCCTGGTCTCTATCATTGTCTTGACATCATTGTTTTTCAAATCATTTTTTGAATGTCAGTGTCATCTTTGTAAATGCCAAGATGGAGGGGGGAGGGAATGCCATTGCCATCATAGTCATTGTTGTCATCCATGGTGATGCAGACAACCTTAACACAACCAACCAACCAACCAACCACTGCTCCCCTCCAAAGAAGAGCTGCCATGCCTTTGAAAATGACTCAGCTGGAGGGGCACCGTTGTCTTTGTTTAGAATATTGTTAAGTGAAATATCATCTAAAATAAACTTTGGTCATGGCTATTTGACTGCTGGTGATGGTGGATGAGAGGATGATGATGAGAGGGGATGTGTGTAAGAGAAGAAAACGGCTGGCAGAGAAGAGGCAGAGGCAGAGGCAGAGGCAGAGGCAGAGGCAGAGGCAGAGGCAGAGGCAGAAGTGGTGAATGACAGAAATGGAAATAGGGGTGGCAGGGCGGCAACTTTGATCATGGCAATGGGGGTATCTGAAAACAGAGGGGGCAGGCAACAATCAAATACATGGCGGCGGTGGCAGTGACAGTGGCAGTGGCGATGGCAGGCAACAGTGGGGGCAGACAACAATCAACCGTCTTGGTACAGGAGGGAACAGAGCAGCAGTGGAGGTGATGGGAACTGAATAATTTTCTGGGATGGCCAATGTTATTGCATGTCTGTAGAAGAGTACTGGAAAAAAGGCGGCGGTGGCAGTGACAGTGACAGTGGCAGGCAACAGTGGGGGCAGGCAACAATCAACTGTCTTGGTGCAGGAGGGAACAGAGCAGCAGTGGAGGTGATGGGAACTGGATAATTTTCTGGGATGGCCAATGTTATTGCGTGTCTGTAGAACAGTATTGAAAAAAAGTATTTGTGTATGTGTGGCCTTCATTTGTGCACAGATAAAAGTTCCATGCAGAGGGATTATTTGTGTCACAAATAAAATTCTATACAAACACAAAAATAAAAATGGTCATTTTGTAATGTGTATCCATCTACAAGCCCAACAAAAACTATATTCCATGGAGCAAATACACAGATAAACAGTTGCAAACACAAAAACCTTCGCATCCATCTTTTGTGTGTCTATGATCTAAAGAAATTACGGCTTAACTTTTTCCGTAGTCCTATAAAAAAGAGAAAGGCCTTTTAAATAGGGTATGATACAGCCTGAGCCTGGACATTGATGGTTTGTTGATGCTAAATTTGGATTGGGAGGTAATCCGGAATGCCTGTATATAGAGCTTCTCCCTTCCCCAGTGCCTCGCCATAATTTGCTCAATCCAAAATACACCATTTTGCCAATGTGACTGTCACATTTCATGCGTTTTCTCGTAATCCCATCCATAATACCTCACCCTAATACTTTTGTCATCCAAAATGCCTCACTTAAGGTTTTAACCCATTCCCAGTACCTCCCCTATAAATCGTTTTATCCATAATACCTCACCCTAATACTTTTGTAATCCAAAATGCCTCACCGTAATAATTTTGTCATCCAAAATGCCTCACCCTAATACTTTTGTCATCCAAAATGCCTCACCAGTTGTACTGTGACAGGCTCAGTGCGACGGGCTTATCCATTGTTTCCTGTCACTCTTTCTCAGCGCCACTGTCCTCTTTCCCTCTTTTTATTTTTGGCGAAGTGTAACCGTCCACTGTTATCCTCACTACCTCCCCCACTCAAATCTCCCATTGATAATAAACATTCGAATCACAAAACAAGCATCCTAACAACATCACTTCATTGACAACATGGCAAAGACCTCCCAAGGCCATCCTGGTGACAACAGGAGCATTGTATCATCCCGCACTGAACGGTACAAGCAATGGGAACGAAAGAAATCAGCCCCCTCCCCTCCCCCCCTCACGCGATCGCGTTGGGCAAAAGTGAAACAGATTGCCTTAACAACTATCAACGATGTAACGTCTCCTCTCTCTGTTCAAGAATCTTCCAACAACGACACACGTAATGGTCTTTCTCCTCCTTACAAAAGCGCCTACCTGGAACAACAAGGGCAGAGGAAAAGTCCTCCTGAACTTTTGGGACAGACGGGGACCGCCAATGCTGCCGACAACGACGCTCAAAATGGTCTTCCTCCTGACAATGACAATCATGTGGATGGCCGCAAATACAATGATGTTGACAACAATGATGACGAAGAAGACAATCTCAACGATGGCAACAATGGTTACGACGATGACGAGGAATTCTATGTTGATGACGATGGTGACAACGATGACGGTGACAACGATGATGAGGAGTACATTGACGTCGATGATGGAGACGGAGATGACTACGATAAAAACGACGACGACAACCTCCCGCCCCTCCCCCCTGAAATTAATGTGGATGGAATGTCAAACTATGAAATACGCCGGCTTCGGAAAATTCGTCGCAACGAGGCTAAATTGAAGAGTCTTGGATTGATGAACGATGGAGAGGGGAAACATGATAGTTCGAAGGTGCCTAAGACCTCTATGCGTGTCAAGCCCGGTGATGGTTTATATTATCCTGATAATGACGCATTTGAGGCCGATGTCTTCAATGAGGATTACAATGATAAGTATCGTTCTTCCATTCCTGCGGAAGCCACCTGTGATTGCAATCGTAACCAGATCATGGGAGGACCACAGCCTCCTGACAATGCAACAAGGGTGGAATATCATCACTATAAGAGTCAACGCAAGGCGTACACAGATGCATCTCATCGCAAGCTGATGCAAGATTTGTCCAGCATTGATATGAATTCTACGCCTCAGAGGGAACACAATTGCGAATACACTGGGGATCAATCACCGCACATCCGTCTAATGAGCGTTGTTGAGCACAGCCGGCTCATGCGGGGTCACACATTTCCTGCTAAGGAAACATTGATGATCCGTGTCGCAGAAGAGGCAAACTATCAAAATATCAAAGTTAAGGTTCTCAAAAGCTGCAAGATGCAGTATGAGGTTGGAGGTGACATGTTCTACATTAAGGCATTGCATCGTTTGAAGGAGGGATGGAAGGTTACCGCTTGTGTTTGCAAGGAAAGTGACGACTCGCTTGTTATTTCAGAGCGAGCAATGTTCATTCCTGCAAAATCCCTGCGCCATCCATTCACGGGGAAATGGATAGGTCATATCCTTCGATCGCATCTTGAGACATGCCCTGGAATGTCCTATGTTCACATGCGGAGCTTGTGTGAGAATTATGTGAACACAAACGCGCTCACAGATAACATCCTTCAGGAGGCAAGGGACACTGCCAAGTTTGATTTGTTTGGTGACCCTGACGATAACGTCAAGTACTGTGAGGCAATAAGAGATGTGATTGTTGAATTAGGCCATACTTGCGAGCTACTTTTTGCGAACCAATGTGATGTGATGACTAAACTTCAAACCACGGTACTTCGGGAGGAGCTTAAGCGCAGAGAGGCAAGTAACAAACCAGCACTTGAAAAGGGGAAGGAGACTGAAGAATTCCTACAAAATTGGGCTATCGAGCACGAGGTAGAGCTCACACGTCAATTGGGTATGGAGGACGGTCCTCCATTGAAGTTCCTTACTGGAATACTCATCGCTACGTCAACATCAAAAAAGCAACTTCCTTTTCTTCAAGAGGTTATTCAGGCAGATGCAGCGCACATGTCCTTTGGTAAATACACCCTTTTTTCAGCATATGCAAACACTGCCAACGGTACCATGGCTCCATTGGCATTTGCAATTCTTTTCGGTAATGAAGATACAACTAACTGGATTAAGTTTTGGACATTCATCAAGTCGGTACACCCTATTGTTAATCAGCCTACCAAAACAGTCATCACTGATCAAGACAAAGGCTCTCTTGCGTCGATTAGGCAGATACTTCCCGAGGCTGGTCTATTTCACTGTGCATTTCATCGTAGGCAAAACATAAAGAAGAAATTTGGAGGTGGGGAGGGAAATACACCACTCACATGTCTTTGGATGTATAACCTGCTTGTGAAATGCAGCTCCGTTGCTGCGATTCGGTTTGTTAAACAGAAGTATGAGGATAAAATGAAGCCTGCTCATGTAGCTTACCTGAGTGCTCTTAACGAAGACCAGCAGTATCCAGCGGTGCGCTGTGACAAGACGGATGAAGTCTGCATGTACGGTAAGACTGCTTCGAGTGGAGTTGAAAGCATGAATAGAGCCAATGACACCGTGCGAGCAAGAACAGCTGTGGATATGGTAAATGCTGCACTCATTCTCTTGAAGAAGGAGGGAATTTGGTATGAACGAGCTCAGTCTGACGCTCACAAGAAATCGAAGTGGTCTGACTCTCACCTTACGCCTAAGGGCATGACTATTATGGAAGAGATCTTTGCAAACTGTGACCCTACAATCTACCGCGTCCATATGACGGACTTTCCAGACTACAACCAGTTTGTTGTCTCAAAGAAGTCCGCGGCAATGAGGCAGTACATTGTTAAGATCCCAAAGGTGGGGAAGGATCATGGTTCTTGGTTTGGAAGTTGCTCTTGTGGATTCCCCAAGAAGGAAGGCATCCCATGTGATCACATGGTGGCAATAACTAAGGCAGGACGAATCCCTAACTTGTCAATGGTGGAACTTATGCCATTCTGGCATACACGCGCTCAGTGGCAATTGCAGTTTCCCAAGGATGAACTATTCAAGGCGGATATTACCTGGGCGAATATAAAGAAAACAGCGGACGCAAATGAACATATTAGGTACTGTCCTACCTGGTCAGCTCCTAACAAGAAGGGACGCCCAAAGAATAATGTATGGAAGTTGGGAATCTCAGATCACATCAAGCAGGCTGGAGCAAAGAGGAGGAAGAAAAAAGACAATGTACCACTACCTGTCATCGGAGAGGAAAACGAGGACGACGCATGTATTGAAATCATCGGGGAATTCGATCTGAAGAAAGAGGACAACAAGGACGGTGTTGTAGGGAGTGTGTAGTGTTGGTCGTAGGGACGAGTGTGTAGGACATTAATATATGGATATAATTAACTCATCTATGTTATTCGATTTACTTCGTCTACAGAGCTGTAATCAATTTTGCTCCCTGTTTTCCTTTATGATGATTGTTGCTACTACCTACCTTTTCTTTAAGTTTAGCAATCTTATCTTTCAACGCAGCGACTTTCTGATCAACATCATTTTTCTTCCAGGCAGACCACTCATCGAATTTTGAGTACGGATTGTTACGATTCGGACTACTGGTCATCCTCTGGAGGATCATTAAATCATTCTCTAAATTCGCACGAAGAATCTTAATCTCATGTTCCAGTTTAACAATTTCCTTCAAATTGTCTCCGTGCATGTTTGAGTCATCATCATTGTTGCCGCTCATTCCTGTAGTTTTCTCCTCATTGTCATCGTCGTCTTCACTCTCGTCCCCTGCGTCCGAATAGAAGTTGACGTCATCAGAATCGTGTTCCTCCGATTCTTCACCGGAATCCGAAACATCATCAGGTCTGACATTGGAGTCTTCTGGATCCCATTGCTCTTCCTCTTCAACGGTAAGACCGACTTCTTTACAACGACGCTCAATCCGGTTGTGATATAAATGCATGATTTTGTCGACCATCTCCTGGGGCAATGGTTTTCCATGCTTGTTGTTATAAAAGGTTCCATAACCCTCAACAACATCGGTGGACATGTCATCATTCTTTTGAATGCGGCGCCACAAACAGATGCGAGTGACATCGGATATGTTCAGAATCCAACGAGAGTTCTTAGCACGATTCGCATTGTGATTGCGCTGCATGAGTGAAGGAAGACGTGCAGTTTCGGCAGAGTCAGGGGGCGCGGGGAACAATAATTTTGCGATAGCTGGACGGCCATCATCCGACTTAGGATCTGTCATCGCACAGCATCTGATTCACGTGGTGGAGGATAGGGCAAATTCTCGGCAAAATCCTCTGGATAGCTGAGGAGTTATGGGAGGTGCTGTTGCTTTTGGGCGTGCCTGTTATTTTGGATCATCCATAATGCATGGTGAGATAATATATATGGATGATAGATCGGGAGGTATTTCACATAACTTAAACAGCTAAGTGGGGTATTGGGGATTGATACCAATATCAGCGAGGTGTTGGGGATTGGAGATCAGATAGGTGAGGCATTTTGGTTAAAATTTATTTGTAAGTTAAGTATTATGGATAAGGTTCTTACTAGGTGAGGCAGTATAGATACAGTGTATTTGTTAGGTGAGGCAGTGGGGATTGATACCAACATCAGCGAGGTGTTGGGGATGGAAGATCAGAAAGGTGAGGCGTTATGGATAGCATTTATTTGTAAGTGAGGTATTATGGATAAAATTTTTATCAGGTGAGGCATTATGGTTACAGCGTTTTTGTTAAGTGAGGCAGTGGGGATGGATACAAACATGGGCGAGGTATTGGGGATTGGAGATGAGTGGTGAGGCATTTTGGATAGCATTTATTGGTAGGTGAGGTATTATGGATGGAGGGATTTTTTTCTAGGTGGGGCATTATGGATAGGGAGAATTTTTTAGCGACCGGGCTGGGCTGGCAAGGGTTAAAAAAATAACTTTCTCAAAAAAATTTCAACATGAAAGATGTGACTGTCCGAGTGCCAGGCAAGGTATTTTGGATTGAGCAAATTGTGGCGAGGCACTTGGAAAGGGTCAAGGTCTAGATACAGGCATTCTCCAGTTTTTCCCATAGTAAAAAATATCTCTGCTTTAAAAGGTCGTGAATTGATAATTCATGCTAGAGTAAAATACTCCTCCTCTACCAAAGAACCCATCATCTCATAATCGGACAAGGATACCTCATCTCCGTCCAGCCCCTTGAGGCCAAGAACCTCTCTATGCCATCAACGTGAGCCATCCCCACGACCGCTACAGTCCTGCCGATGCTCCTTCCCGTCAAGTTCTGGCCCAATTCGTCTAGACCGCGGCCCATGTACTCGTCCCTCTCTGCCACCATAGCCTCGTAGATCTCGGGGGCAGTATTACGTAAAGCCGACATGATCTTCTTGATATTGTCCTTGGCCTTCATCGTCTCAACGAAGTCATTGAAGTCTCGTTTATCGATCGATACGTCCAATCCCATGCTGGTCATTCTATCGGTATTGCCGGGCCCGATGTCACTCCCACCGCCGACGCCGGCGTTAGACGACGATTGCCTCAAACTCTTCTTCATCCCCTCCGGTAGCAGCTCCTCCATGCTCCTCTCCACCTCGGAATCGGGGGCTAGCAGCTTACGAATGTCGGTCCTGACCAAGGCCCTCGTTAGGCGACGCAGGGTAACCTCCACGTCGCGATCGCCGAGTACGATGGTCGAGCCGATCGCTAGGCCCTCGCGGACGGACGTCGCGAACTCGTCCCCGGCCTTGAAACCCTCGCTCTCGAGCTTGGTGTACATATTCTTAACGGATTCGCCGACCACCCTCGATCCGGCGTCCACGAGCCTCGAATTGACGTCGAATGGATTTGTCCTGCCGTGATAGGCCTCGCCGCCGGATGAGGACGCGACGACGCTCGTCGTTGCGCCGGACGTCGGTCCACCACCTCCCTCGACGGCGTATCCACCTCCACCATCGCCTGTACCAACACCGCCACCGCCACCGCCACCGACGGGAAGCCTCCCTCCTACTCTTCCTCCTCCTCCTCCTCCTCCGACGCCACCAGGGATCGCCCTGGCCACTCTCTTGGCATCGAGCTCCACGAAGACAACGTCCGGCCTGAGGTCGCGTACCATCCTCCCGGCGAGCTCCGCCGACGACGAGGATATGTGCGCGGTACCTAGTGTGGGCGATAGATAATAGTGTCACGACTCGTTTTGTAAGAATAATAATAATAATAATCAGCAGCAGTAGACGGCGAGGGGGGGGAGGACAGCATACCGAGGATGTGAACCGTGCGCATGCTCGCCTCGCCGTCGAGACCGTCGTACGTTCTAACCCACGTCGAAACCGACGGATCGCACAAAAGCGCAGTCGAGACGATGGCGGACCTCGACGACGACGACGACGACGACGACGACGTCCCGCCCCTACCAATGACGTCGACGCCTCCCGCGGGAGTACCGATCGACGAGGATGCGCGCGCGGGGTACGGACCCATCCCGACAACGATCGACGACGTCGACGTCGCAGTCGCCGCCCCCGCGAGATACGACGTCGATCGCGAAATCGCCGCGCGTCTGTCGATATTATCATTATTATTCGTCGTCGTCGTCATCGTCATCGATATGTCGCGATCGACGTCATCTCCCCCGACGCGGACGGCGACTCGCAAACGACGAAGACGACGACGACGATCCTCGTGGAGGAGGAACGACGCGCCACCCCAAGCAAATGATGTCGTCGTCGTCGCCCGATGCGTCGACGACGACCACGACATCGATCGAACGCGCGACGTCGGCATCGTCGGGGATGATGCGAATGCGTGGGCGCACCCCTCCCCGAATACCGAAGGGCGCGAGAGCAGCAGCGGTAGGATGAGGAGAATCGACGGCATCGTCATCGTCTCCGGAGGCTCATCTCGTCAGCTGTGTAGTAAAAAAAAAAGCGGCGACGGTCGGACGGAGCGCATGATGAGAGTTACCTACCTACTAGTGGTGTGTGTAGGTATTCCTTTACCACGCAAAACGAAACACAACGACGGCCGATTGTGCATGCACCATGGCATCCAATCACGGGATACCACCGCCGCCGCCGCCGCCGCCTCCGCCTCCGCCTCCGAATAACTCGCACGGACCTCCGCCGCCGTGGTTGATGCCATCGCGGCATCATGCGCGACAATCGACGACGGGAGCGCCGTACGAAAATTCGCATTACCAGCCGTATTATTATCATAATCAACCCGTCGCCCACGCCAATCAATCTCACTATCATTGTCAACGGGGAGGTCCGCAGATAATGCAGTACCACCGCGATCGATACCCATCGAGCCAGTACTACGCGAATTACTCGAATCCTCTCCTTCTTCCTCCTCCTCCTCCTCCTCCTCCGCCGCCGCCGCCTCCTCCTCCGCCTCCCCCCCCGCGATTGCGGCAGCAGCGGCGACACCATCGCGGCGCGGATCGACGATCGAGCGATAACGCGGAGGCCGCGGAGTCGTTGCGACGGTCCCTACCCCCCCCCGCCACGACGACGACGACGACGACGACGACGACGACCGCCGCATCCCCCGAGGGAGATTCCGCCGCCGGGGGTTGTAACGGCGGCGGGGGGGGGAAGGTCGTCAATCCCAGGATGGTCAAGAAATACTCCGGACGCGGATTGAAGACGATAACGATATCCGCGCCGGGTATACGACCACAGAAATTCAGGATATGCGTTGGCGATCATCCCGACGACGTTCGGGAATGGATAGAGGAACGGAGGAGGCGTTTTCCGAGGCGCGGCGGTGGGGGGGATGATGGTGGTGGCGTGGCAGGTGTGGGAGCGGGGGCGGGGGTGGCATCATCATCGGGATCGACGTCGACGGATGCTGTCTCGTCGGCCGGGCCGATGACGGGGAAGAGGGGGGGGATCGGTCGGGAGGGGGATGGAGAGGTAGGAGGGGACGGGAACGACGAAGTCCTCCGGGGGGTGGGGGATCGTCGCACGAAGCGAGTCCGCCGTGGGGTTGGCGATGACGCGAACGGTGGAAATGAAAATGCATCGGACGACGACGACGACGACGACGGAGGGGAATGGACCGGGACCCGGGGGGGACTGTCGTCGCTCCTGGCGGGGTACGATTCGTCCTCCTCCGCGTCCGAGGGCGAGGCTCCCGAGAGGACGGACGCGGTGGTGGCGACGGCGACGACGATGGAGGATGCGACGACGATGGCATCGACGGATCTCGTCACCGCACATGACGCCGCCATCGTCACCCCCCCCGTCCCCCCCCCCGTTTCGGTGGCGAGGAGGGGAACGGTAGTTTGTAGGCATCACCGACGCGGTAGGTGTAGGCACGGCATTTCCTGCAAGTTCGTTCACACCGACGTGCCCGTTTCATACGGCGTCGTTCCCGGTGGTGCCGTCGCGAATGATCGACGGCAACAACGCAACGGTCCGTCGTGGCAGGGCGAGAGGGACAGGGAGAGGAATCGACGCGAGGACGAGTTGCGTATGTTGGGACTCGCCGCTCCTCGAAATCGGGGCGGCGGGGGGGAGAGGTCGTTCGATGGCACGAGCCTATTGCACAAGTTGCTCCAGCGGGACAAGGAGAGGGAGCGTCGTCTTACGCTGCAGCTGTTGAGGTACATCGTGGATTGCGATTACTTTCGGGACGAGGATATGAGTGCTGCGTCGTTCGAAGGGGAGGGTGCGAATAATACTGCGAAGGATGACGCGTCATAAGTATGAATAATTTAACACGCAGCTTTAGCGCTGGGACTTTTCGGGGGGGTGCTTAATCATTGGATGGCAACCAATATACCCCATTCTTCACAATAAAAAAACCTCCTTTCGATTTGATTGTCTGATGATCTTTCTATCCACGACAGCAATTATTTTGTTTGTGAGCTTCGGGCACAACACTTTGCAAATGCTGTCGATGTTTTTTGTATAGGTTTTTTCCGTCAGCAACAGCTCCAACGGAATGTCGATTTCATCTAGACGATCCATATTTTTAACACCAATGGTGCGAACAGAGATGCTTTCCAATTTTCCAGGCAAGTTCTCATCCACGTCAGTTATATAAGAAAAAGAACCGACCACATCGTCTGGATGCAGATGATGTATGTAGCTAACATTGGCGATTTCCTCATGAAGTGACTCGTGAAAGTCTCGATTAGACGCAGACAGAGTTAACCCAAGGACCAGCCCTGCCGGAACGTAAATTTCTGTTTTGACATCGTATTTTCTTATATCATAGTGTCGCTCGTGCGAAAGTCTGGCTAGTGATGCCAATTGCTGAGATTGCGCAAATGTAATAGAACGAGCGAGAGTGTGCAGGATCAAACTTCCTCTCCGGAGATGCGTGTGAGAGTAACTTTCTATCCCACTCTTCATAACTTGCGATTTTGAGAGCAAGTGATCACGAAATAGCTGAGAACCATCTAGTTCCCCAGGTGGGATGACAACCGTTGACTCGGGTACGGGAAATTCAAATAGCAGACGCTTGTCTGCCGACATGCAGAGTCGACCACGTTGGTTTACCAACAAACACTTGAAATTGATGATCTGGAATAGAGAAGTATAGGTCAGTATTTTGGCTAAGTGTGAGCTATAGGACTACTCCCAACTTACTGAATGGTTGCCGTCACTTGTGTTCCTCACTCTTTCAACCTTAAAAGTTTTCTTCACCGTATCCCCCGCAAAAACAGGCCAACTGTTGGTTACACAGAAAACAATGTCCAATAAGATTGAATATGCATAGTTAGGTCCATGAAGATGCAAGAGTTCGATGTCAGATAAAACAAAACAGGTAAACATCAATAATCTCACTGATAAATGCATCTCCCAAAACCAACTTGAACTTTAGCAGCATCTTCATGGCTCATAGCGCTAGACAAAAATCTAAATTGAGATGAGAATTTTGCGAATGGAGCGCGCTAGAAAAGTCGTGTGGATTGAATCACATTAATACTCACAATACCAAGCTAAATGGCATTACTCGATCCTGAAGGCCGAGAGCTCGCGCAAAAGGTGTCGAGGTGTGGATTCTGTCTTGTGTGTGAAAAGAAGCTTGCCAGAAATCATGAATGGCTTCTGTCAGGGTAATTTCATATGGGCTTGCAATCTCTTTGCCTGGACGAGATTGAGTTCTGAGATCGATTGCGTAGTCCAGGACCTGCATCAGCATTATAAGCAAGGCATGATGAGTTTAACGAGGATTCTTCCCCGTATGGAAGAACAGAGACAAAGACACTCACTTCTCCTCTCATAAAATTTCCTGAATTTTTGCTTATGTCCGATGCTCCCTGGAGAGTGGTGTCGTTCACGGCGAGATCCTTTCTTTTTCTCATCGCCGCTTTAGCGCACCCCGGATGATAGAGTCCATTGAATGTCGACATGAAAAATGCAGCTGCGCAACCTGGGCCGCTGATCCTAATCGATGAAGCCGAACGTGCGATGCATGGAGACAAAATCATAATTGGACGCTGACGCTGACGCTCGTGGTAAACGTAGCGAATTGATTTTGCGCTTATGCTGACGCTGCTAGTATTGCCGCTCCCGATGATGCTACCCCGAACAGAAGCCTCCTTGCTATTAATGCATTGATTGTAGAGGACGAGCTATGGCACGGGGGCGGGGAGGAAGGAAGATGGAGTCGAAAGTCATCTTGATGTGGGTTAGCTTTCCACTATTATTGGGAGTCTTTCGTACTGGCCAGTAGGTTCAGCAAGTTTCGCCAAATCATACTTCAACAAACAATTATCAGAACTTCAGTCCTCAATCGCAAGAATCTCAGCCGCCATTACCGACCCACAAACCAGACTACCGTAAAAGCCGAGGTGTAAGAAACACCGGGGTCTAAGAAACAGACAGAAAATCTAAGGTATTTCGCACATCTGCTTTAATCACAACTAACCTAAATTGTTCGTTTACTCGCCTAATTCTACAGAATTGCCTTAATTAGTCAGGCTAAATGGGCTCGTCTCATTTAGAGCTTTCTGGCGATCCCCAATATTTCCTTGATTGCACCTTTTAAGGTGCACCTGTGTGACAATCTGAAAAAAATGCCAAGTGCTTCTTAAAAGCACAAACAACCCTCTCACCATGGCCTCCTCCTTGCCCAGCTTCTGGTGGTGCAGCACCTGCAACTTTGCGGAGAATCCATGGCATATGACGGCATGCACAATGTGCGGCACTGTCATCCTTGGGAAGCGCCCGGCATCGCCTGTTCCAGGTGCCATTGCCATGGCGCGGCCCAACAAGCTATCGAGGAAGGCCTCTGGGGCAAGGCCTGATGTCGCGATCGCAGCGGAGCCAAGCCATCCGTCCAGCGTCGTGGTGGAAATTTTGGGGACGGAGATGTTCTGCCAGGGCCGCAGTTGCAAGGAGCATGTGGCAAATTGCAGTGAGGTGCTTGTGGAGGAGGTAGTCGTACACCTCAGCTAGGTCCAGATTTTGGTGGGTGGGAAGGAGGAGATGGCAGTCGCGGCCGTGTTGATTGGAGGCAGTGTGGATTGCTGTGTGTGGGATTCCTGGGGCCCCATATGGTGAGGCACGCCATGTGCTATGATGGCGTGGTGGCTCGGGTCACCCGCGTCCTCAGTGGCGATGCGGCATCTTGTGACTCGACCGAGTGCAGGACCTTCCACAAAAATCGTGGATGCTGCCTCGCAGCAATCATCATGTGGCCATCCCATTGTTGTGAGAAAAACAAATAAAAGTAGACTTTAATGACAATTAGATTTTCTTCAATTGAGTAGATGATTAAAAAATTTATTTTACTTGTCATTGCCGATGAACCACTCATAGTTCGATTTCTGTCATGTGTTCCTGATGATTCCCCCCTCTTCCCTCATCTCCCCCATTGCCCTGTTGACCCAGGTGGCAACATAAAGCCTTGTTGGCGTGCTTGTCATGCCATGTATAACAGCCTCTGCCATCATCCATGCATGCCATGCACGACGGCACCGATCCTTAAATGGCTTGTTGAAGCCGACGTCGACGGGTTGACCCAGCAACGTGCACCCGCAGGGGATGTGTTGCACCTCCACCCTGAGCTCTTGAATCTGAATCTGCTGCACCACTGATCCCATCATGTGGCAGCAATACAAGTCAAGTATAAGGAGGGGCACGGTGTCATCCAGTGCCTGAGCGACGTACGGCGTGAGCACGTCTTCCACCCACACCAACATCACCGCCTCATCCATCCAGACATTAGCCTGGCAGTGCAATGCTGGCCTTCTCCCACTTCGAAAGGTTTGCCGCGCTCATGTGGAGCTCCGCGGCAGCACAATTAAGTGACTTCCCCACCATGCACAAATGCCTAGCAGGAGCCAAGAGGGTATACTTCCTGCGTGTGATGTAATACATGCAAATCTTCCTGCTCATGCCGCCAGGCTGGACGCTGTGGGCGATTGTGAGCGGAGGTTATGGTAGGTAGGCTCGTAGGGGGGGGGAAGTGGAGGAGAGAGATGTGTGCCAATTTTTGGCCGTGCCAAAAAATAGATGATCCTAATTTTAATTCCCACGCCAACCCAGTACAAAGCCATTTTTTTCGGTACCATACGCAAAACTATTAGGTATAAGTTTTGGTGCGTTGCATCCGGGAAACTTAGCCATTTCTTACACCCTGGCTTTTATGGTACGTATATTTAGCCAATGCCTCATACCAAAACTGTCTCACCTACTTGGTGCCAACGTTCTACATCACCTGGATATAACATTCCTCTGAATGACCGAATATTGATCTGGCAAAATTAATTTCCATTAGAGTATGGTATGTGCATGCCAATCAAATTAATTTTATCTCTTAAATATTTATTTTTATTAGAGTAAGGTATATTCCCGCTGATTCAATTAATTGGATCTTTTAGTTACTTTCAAATTATGAAGATTTTGTACCTATTCCTACACATGTAGAATGAAAATTGGGATTTGGGTACTGATTCCTACATTAT
>JALLPB010001168.1:0-10902 GCA_036939975.1 Cyclostephanos tholiformis | reverse complement strand
CCTTTGCGTTCAGTCCAAAGGTGCAGTCCAATTCGTGCTCCGTCCCTGTTCCCAACGCCATCACCACCTTTGGATAGAGACCCGCCACATCGATCCAAATGTGCTCTGTATCGTGACTCTTTGCGTTTGTTTGGAACTGGAAGTGAGGCGGAAGGGCTTCTCCCGCGGCCGTGCTCCCAGTAATCATCGTCGTCGTCGAGCTGCACTTCGACGTTCTCTTTCCTGGCAAAGGCAGCTGAGGATCGTAGATGAACACCTCTGGATGACCACCCCTTGCCCCGTTGCTCCCATCATGAGATAGGCATGTCTCATCGAAGTTCAATATTTGATGGAGCTGGTCATTGGGAATTATTACGTCGTCATGCTCATCTAGATGAGCGAATCCGAGCTCCACCAAATCCTTCCCCCAATTCTCAAACCACAATTTCAAATTTTTATGGGTCGTCCACTGAACCCGACGATCCTCCACATTGTTCACCTTGGCGGCTCTCATGTCAGTTGCGGTATCCTGAATAACGCGGTAATAAAGCTCATTTGAACTCGCCTCAACCCCCATGGCTGCGTTGACCTTTGCGGATAAAACTCGCCTCGTGTTCTCGTGACCGCACGAATTCACTTGCATAATCCGAACGTAGCTGTCGAATGCGTTGCAAAGAGCGCTGTACGCCCAGGGCGGAATATTCCCCCTGCTTCCCATCTTAACTGGCGAGAGGCCAATAACCTTGTGGTCGTTAACGTAGCGTTGAATCGAACGTGCCGATGGACCATGGCCGTTGTATTCTTTTTTTACTATCTTCGATATCGCATCTGCCAAGAGTCATTTTGCTGTGGGCTTTTTTAACTCGGATGCATAAAAAGAAGTTGCTCGCTTGTGCGCCTTCTTCGCATGCGCGGCAACCTTTAGCCTGTGGCACCGTTCTTTCTGCTTAGCTTGGGCCGTCGGACGGGGTGGTTCCTCGGGTCGGGGAGCAGGGAATAGAGCCGTGACAACGTCGTCAGCTGCTCCAGACAACGAATTGGACACCGCACCAGGAATGCTCGTTTTGGTCATCGTCCCCTCATGAGTCGACAAGGATGACATCGTCGGCGTTCCTGCGACATCAATATTGGTTCCAACCATTGGCATTTGCACCGAATGGGCTCGACGCACCCTCATTTGTATCGTACGGTTCTTGCACTCGGATTCAGAGAATTTAGCCAACAACATGGCCTGAGGAAGGCTAAGCGTAGGGTGATCTTTCATCATGCGCACAGCCGCCTTGACGCGCGGGTCGGCAGCCCCACCTGTGCTCGACATGTTGGGGAATGTCTTTCCACTGGGCTGGCGGACGATCGTCAGTGTGAGATGATGAGCAAAGGTCAATGTAACATGCAAGATCGAGTTTTTTTTCTAACAACATCATGCACAAATACAGTCATAGTAATAGACCATCAAGATCCAGCTGGAGTATAGGAGTGTCCTATATCACTGTGACGAGAGAGCACTCGTCTAGACGACTGTGCACTCAGTTGGGTCGGGCGACATTAGATCTAATGTTTAATAGCCGGATTACTACTATGCGGCCAACTAGGTTTTTTTTTGTTACAAAGTGGGTCCGCCAACATAGGGATTAAACTCGTACATTAAAAACTCGTAATGAGTACTTATTAATATGAAAGGGTTAATAATATTATTACACCTATCTCCTATTATTCACACACAAAACGACCATGATGTCAAATAACTTTTTGGGACTGATTACTATCCGCCCAGAATGGCCCCCTGGTCCATCGGCTTAAGTTTCGACGATATACCCAGCCGCACTGTAGACTGGCCCCCATCCAATCCCAATCGAGCATAGAGGCTCGACATAATAGGTAATATAATAAATTTTATTTTATTATTATCACGGAAGACCCCCGGCCCGCGAACCTGTTCAGGCTAATATTATTATTATTGATCTGGTCGTAGAAACATCATGGAGCGCGCGATAATGGCGAGAAGACGAGGACGACGAGGAGGAATAAGCACTGAAATACGGCAAAAACGACGACGACGCCAATACGTCGTATCGGGATGCGCCATCCTAGCCATGGTGGCGGTTGGCGGCTTGACGGCGACGGCGACGGCGACGTGGGCTGCTGCCGTTCCCGACGTCGTGGACCCGTCCTTCGTTGCGGACGGAGATATCATGCCGCCGAGGTCGGTAGCGAGAAGGGGGGGAGGCGGGGGCGGGGTCGGGGGCGTGCGAGGGTCCACATCGTCGGAGGGAGAGAAACACGACCATGGCGATGACAATAATCATCGTCGATCGCTCTGGGTCAAAGAATTCTACGATTGGTTCTTCAACCGCGGCGCAGGCGTCAGCCCCCCCCCGACGCCGATGCCGCTCGCGCCGTTTAACTCGCCCCTTGCCAGCAAGAGTCCAACGAGGTCGCCACCCGTGCCCACCGACGGGGTCATTCCCGTCCCGACGAAGACCTCCGCTCCGAGCTCCGAACTGATGACGGCGACGCCCACCAGGAAGGTGCGTGAAATAAATGGTCAAACCATCCCTTGGTGATGGAAGATCGAGATAGATCAGGACTCGGGAAATAGCCTCGGTCGTAATGAGTTGTCCAGTATGACGAATGGAGAGGGGGGAGGGGGGGGAACGATCGGATCGGATGACGTGCTGCTAGACACTCTTTGTTCGTTCGTGTCTATCCCTTTCCCATCTCGTCGATGCCTTTTTTTAATCGTCGTCAAATTTTTCATTTCGCCTTCATCGCATGCCCATTAATCGTTCCTACGACAGCCCACCAAATCCCCAGAGACGCCCGCTCCCGAGTCGGAGTTTCCATCCGCAAGTCCCAGCGAGGGACCGACGACCGATACGCCCTCGCACAATCCGACCCCGCCGCCAACGCCGCAACCGACGAGACGGCCAAGAACGAAAAAGCCGACTGGCATACCGACCGAAGGACCGGTCACGCCCATCCCCGTCGATGCGACGGATTTTCCATCCGCAAGTCCCAGCGAGGAACCAACGACCGATACGCCCTCACACAATCCGACCCCGCGGCCATCGTCCCAACCGACGATACGGCCAAGAACGAAAAAGCCGACGGGGATACCGACGGAAGGACCGGTCACGCCCATCCCCGTCGATGCGACGGAGCTTCCATCCGCAAGTCCCAGCGAGGGACCGACGACCGATACGCCCTCGCGCAATCCGACCCCGCCGCCATCGTCCCAACCGACGAGACGGCCAAGAACGAAGAAGCCGACTGGCATACCGATCGAAGGACCGGTCACGCCCGTCCCCGTCGATGCGACGGAGCTTCCATCCGCAAGTCCGAGCGAGGGACCGACGACCGATACGCCCTCGCGCAATCCGACCCCGCCGCCAACGTCCCAACCGATGAGACGGCCAAGAACGAAGAAGCCGACTGGCATACCGATCGGAGGACCGGTCACGCCCGCCCCCGTCGATGTGACGGAGTTTCCTTCCGCAAGTCCCAGTAAGAATCATTCGATTCATTCCAACCCGGACTCATCATCCTCCCCTTCGACGTCAGAAAGTCCGACAAAGGAGCCATCAATTCCAACACCGGCTCCAACAACCTTGACTCCGACGAAGGTTATGACTACGCATGCCCCATCTAAGGCCCCCGAGTGGCACTTTTATCCAACCAAATTCGGCAACGAAACATGGTGTGCGTTTGGTGACATCGCAAATGATTCCCTCATGAAGATACATCCCCGGGAGAATCAAGCACTATACAAAACCTTGTGTGAATGCTGTTTGGATCATATATGTCATGAGGTAGTTGAAGCTGAGTGTGCGACTGCTAAGCCCTCACATGGTCCAACAGTCACACCCTCCCACAGTCCGACCGCGGAGGCAACTACTGCAAAACCAACAGGGATCTCTACGCAGCCTCCGACTGCGATGCAACCTGCCACTACCCCGCCAACCAGGATTTCTGAGTGGCATTTCTATCCCACCAAATTTGGCAATGAAACTCGATGCATATATGGTGACATAGCGAATAATCTCACACTGACCAACTATCCCCGGGAGAATGATGNCTCACAAAGTCCGACCGCCAAGGAAACTTTTGCTAATTTAACAGGGACTCCAACTTATCGTCCGACTGCGATGCAACACACTACTACCCCGCCGACTAAGCAACTGACAATGACTCCAACGCATCGTCCGACTGCGGTACAACCCGCCACTCTCCTCCCAACAGAGGCATCCCAATGGCATTTTTATCCGACCAGATTCGGTAACGAAACTTGGTGCGCATTTGGCGACATAGCAAATAACATCACCCTTGCTGCACATCCCCGGGAGAATGATGAACTATACGCTACCTTGTGTGAATGCTGTTTGGAGCATACATGCCCGATTGTTGTTGAAGCCGAGTGTGCAGCTTCGACGCCTTCACATAGTCCATCTAACACGCCCTCACAAAGTCCACAAGTTCCATCAAGTACGCCTTCACAAAATATGACCAGTGAGGCAACTTTTGGAAATCTAACAGGGACCCCAACAGGGTATCCGACTGCAATGCATCCTGCAACTATTTTTCCGACAAGGGCCTCTGAGTGGTTTTTCTATCCCACCAAACTTGGCAATGAAACTCGATGCATGTATGGTGACATAGCGAATAATCTCACACTGACCAACTATCCCCGGGAGAATGATGACCTTTACACGACCTTGTGCGAATGCTGTTTATTTCATTCATGTTCGGAGGTTGTTGAAGCCGAGTGTGCGACGGCGAAGCCCTCACAAGTTCACACAGTAATGCCCTCACAAAGTCCGACCGCCAAGGAAACTTTTGCTAATTTAACAGGGACTCCAACTTATCGTCCGACTGCGATACAACCCGCTACTCTCCTCCCATCAGAGGCATCCCAATGGCATTTTTATCCGTCCAGATTCGGTAATGAAGTTTGGTGCATGTATGGTGACATAGCGAATGATTTCTTCATGGAGATTCATCCCCGGGAGAATGATGACCTATACACGACCTTGTGCGAATGCTGTTTAGACCATACATGCTCGGAGGATGTTGAAGCCGAGTGCGCAACTGCGAATCCCTCACATAGTCCAACTAGCTCGCCCTCACAAAGTCCAACTGTAAAGTCTACTTCTGGAAATCCAACAGGGACCCCAACACGGTATCTGACTGAGCACCCAACAACGGCATCCGGGTGGCATTTTTATCCCACCAAACTTGGCAACGAAACTTGGTGCATGTATGGTAACTTAGCTGATAACAAAACACTGGCCGCACATCCCCAAGAAAATGATGAACTGTACGCGACCTTGTGCGAATGCTGTTTGGATCATACATGCCGCGAGAGTCTTGAAATATGGTGTGAGGCTGCGAAGCCCTCACAAGTTCCAACAAGCACGCCCTCAAAAATTATGATCGTGGAGGCACCTTCTGCAAATACAACCCTAATTCCGACGCAGAGTCCGACTGCGATGCATCCTGCCACTACCATTCCAACAAAGGCATCCGAGTGGTTTTTCTATCCCTCCAAACTTGGCAACGAAACTCGGTGCATTTATGGTGACGTAGCAAATAATCTCACACTGACCAACTATCCCCGGGAGAATGATGATCTTTATGCGACCTTATGCGAATGCTGTTTTGATCATACATGTTATGATAGTCTCGAGGCATATTGCGCAACCACCACTACTACCACGACAGAAGCAACGACGGCTGCTACCACCACCACTTCTGCTACGACCGATCAGAATGGGACTACCACCACAATTTCTGCGACGACGACCCTTACTAATCCCTCAGCTTCAACTTTGTCTCCAACTATTACCCCAATCAAATGGTTTCCCGAAATTTTAATGAGACGATCCGATACCCCTTTTCTATACCTGGATTGCATTACAGGTAATGATTATCCAGCATACATGGCACTGCCCAACAATGTCGCGATCTATTTGTTCGATTCCGAGGATGAATGCTGCAAAAACATTACATGCGGGAAGAGGCTGACGAAATATTGGTACCCTACAGCCGGCGCCACCCAGGCGTTAGTGTGCAAATTCGGTGATGATTATCCAATGTACATGCTGCTGAATACCACGAAGGAAAATTCTTTGTTTGCCAACGAGACCGAGTGCATTGTAGCTTTGGGGCGCACAGGTAGTCCAAGTATGACACCAACGATTTCGAAGCCCCCTACCACTATTACAACTACCAACCAGAGGTATTATTATCCTCAAATTTTCGGCGATGATATTGTTTGCTTGTATGGCTCCAAGTCGAAAGTTACTGCTCTGGCCGATATGACCTCAGAAGAACAAGAATCATATCTCTCCTCAACCATGTGCGAGTGTTGTACCAAGCATGGCTGTGGTCTAGCTACGAGCAGTGAATGCAGTGTTTTTTACCCCCAAACAGTTGACGGTAAAAATTATTGCTTCTACGGCCCCAAGAAAGATATTGCTGCCTTATACAATATGACATCATATGAACAGAACTCATACCTTTCTGTGACCAATTGTGAATGCTGTGAGAAGCACAATTGTACTTTAGACGTGAGCAGTGAGTGTGAAACTCAGTCTAGCACCGCAACAACTGTGGCTACAACTCTGGGCACAACGACCACCATGTTAGCAGTTAATACCGTCACAACTACTGCGGCTACAACACCGGGCGCAACGACCACCACGATAGCTGCAACACCGGATATAACGACCATCACAATAGCAGCTACTACCGCCACAACTACTGCGGCTACAACGCTAGGCACAACGACCACCACGATAGCTGCTACCACAACCCCATCAAAAGCCTCTGAGTGGCATTTTTATCCCACCAGACATGGCAACGAAAGTTGGTGCTTTTATGGTGACATAGCAAATGATGTCATCATTTCCAACTATCCGCGGGAAACTCAGGACCTGTACCCGACCTTATGCGAATGCTGTAATGATCATACATGCTTTGAGAGCATTGAAGCTGAGTGCGCAATCACTAGTACTACCGCAACAGCTGCATCGACGACAGCTACGGCTACGACTGCGTCTTCGCGGTATTTTTACCCTCGTTTATTCGACGGTTATGCTGATGCTTGGTGTGCGTATGGTGATTTAACAGCTGATTTTTCCATGGCTAACGTGAACAAAGGAGATTTATATCTTACGTTATGTGAATGCTGTGCAAAACACATGTGTCCTGAGTATGTTGAAAATGAATGTAACAAATAAATGAAGACTTATTTATTTTTATGTAGTACCATAATCTCTCCAGGCTAAGCTGCGTTGGGTATGATAAGAATCCATGTGCAAGGAATGAGTCCTCAAGGTGTCTTTAACTTTGTTTACTATTGAGTATGAAGATTTGACAGAAAGGCAATAGAAAAATAGGGAAAAATTGTTCAATACCTACGAGTTTAAGCCAAGTCTTGAGTTTGGCCCTTAGTGACATTTGACTTAAGTAGATACACAGATAATAGTTGAATACTATAATGGACCCTTTGACAGTATTAAAGGGTCCCAACAAAGTTTATATTCGGTTAGAGCGTGACCTGGCGGTCATTTTGCTCTAACTGACCATCTTGATCCGACCACAGCTTCCTGGTGAAAATAACCTACAAACCTACATGCACTGACGAACTCACACCACACAAATTCATGAGAATGCGTGTCCCTCGGCGATTGCGTCGATACTATCGATTAAAAATCAACTCAACACTATTGGCATGTCGAAGAATTGCGCAGAGCATCTGCTGAAGGTGCAGCATGCGGCGCAGTTCCTCATGAGGGCGCCGCAGGCAACTGTTCCGGAGGCAATGTGAGTCGCCCGATTTTAAGACGACAACATTGCGAACCTGAGCATCCGAAGGCAAATCTTCCGTCGCCTCCCCGGCCACAAGAAATCATCTGCTGCGCCATCGGTTGCCATGCCTGCATCGTTGATTGTTGCAACAAGTCCGATGGCGACGGGCGTTTCGGACATAACAACGTCGAACGACGATGACATTGTCACGTACTATCCACCTCCAAATCGCGTGCGGACGAGGAAGACCGCATCAGCGGCGATGAAGGATTGTGTTGAAAATGTCAAGCAGAAGCGTCACTACGCCACTGTACACAAGGAGGCGACGCGATTGTATGCCCAAGAAGTTGCAAAGGAAGGGGGAGGGGGGATGTCCATTAAGCAGGTGGCCGACCAAATTAAGAAAAAATATAAAGTTGGACCAAGTGCAGAAACAATTTGCCGGGAAGTGAGAAAAGGTCATGTGGGTACATCCCCCATGAAGATGGGACCCGTCGGCCGCATACCCCGTCGCGATTATAGGTTTCTGTGCGATGCTTTTGCAAGCTTTACCACAATCAATCAGATCAACAAACACACCGGTTTGAATGTTCGCGACAAAATGATCCAAAATTTTGCATCAACGTTAGGTACAAGCCGGACAGCGGCAGAAAAGATCCTACGACGTGTCATCCAAGACACAGCGGTTAACCTGACAAATACGAAATTAAATGCAGCAGAGGAACGGCAAGTAAGATGGACAACGTTCCAGAATTTGTCCCTTTGGTTTGACAGCTGGGAGAGATTTCTGTTGGAGTATGGCTTTGGCAAATATTGCGATAGAAAGTTTGTCATATTTGACCATATGAAAAAATACATACTGAATCTGGACAAGACATGTTGTTCACTGGATGGGAGCAACGGAGTTCGTGGAGGCCGTCCACCAATGATGTTTTGTGATACTCGGTTCCCTCAATTAGGTCAGGCGACATCGAAGACAGCCCTCACAATGACGATGATAATGGGGAGTAACTCAGCAGGGGAGGCGCTTCCTCCCCATTTTCAGTTCATGACTGCCGCCGTAACTGAAGAAAATGAGAGCATCAGGAATGAGTGCCTCCGCTACATGCTCAACATTGTTGGATTCTTTGGTCATGAAGAGAAGCAGATGCCAGTGTCGTTTGGAATGAATGCTAACAGGGGTATGGACGATGATGAATTCTTCGAGTATTTACAAAAGTCAATCATGCCCCTCTACCCTGATTTGGCACCAGTCAACGGAAAGTGGGTTGTTTTGAAATGTGATAGCGGTCCTGGTCAACTGAACGAACAGTTGCTTGCTATGCTGCAATTTCACGGCTTCATTCTTTACCCTGGCATTCCAAACACGACTGCAGTCTCTCAGGAGACAGACCAGAACTATGGTCCATTCCAAAGTCAATTCAGGAAAAATCTTCAGATCATTGTTGATGAAAAGATTGAACAGAAAAAGGTGGTGAACTTGGCACCTTGGGTTGTTGGGCTCATTGTATTTGGAGGAACAGACGCCAAGGTGGTTGATGGCCCAACAATTCAGTCAGCATTTCAACATGGATTCTCTAGAGAACAATCCATTGCTGCGTGGAAGAAGGTTCGTGCTGTTCTGCTCGATAGAGCGTGCCTTCAGAACTCGAAGGTTCAGAGATCATTTGGAGATGGCACTGACGAGCAGCAATTAGAGGTCATTCAGACACAATCAGTGAATGACATAGCCACTCATGCACTGTGCATGAGTGGGTACGACGGAAATGTTTTGAAGGGGACAATCATCCGAATCGAGGCAACAGAGGTGATCACCGTGCCGCACACCCAAGCACGTATTGATTTGTTGGCTCATGCAAAAAAGCATGGACAAATCTTCACAGCAACAGGGGGCGATCATCTCACGTCTAATGGCATGTTTAAGAGTATTGAGCTGAAGCAGAGAATGGTGGTGAAGGAGGAGTTGATATGGACAAAGAAAGCCAGCGAACTGCTTGAAAGACATAAATTGAATGGAAGGTTGATTCTTGATGCAAAGGGGAGTGACCCGGCGAAACTCACTGCAGCTGATCTGACTGTCCTATTGACCTGGTATCAACACAAAAAGGTTGCAGGGATGAACAAAGCCGCAAAGGTTCAAGTGTGGAAGGACATCATTGACAATCATCGGCAGCCACCTTCGTTCAGCAGATGGACCATAGATAATGAGAGGAAGCTGGCAGAGGCATGTCAAACTACAGTAGACATTGGACACACGGCCCTCGGAAGAATGGAGGAGATGAAGAAGAAGGAGTTGGTGTTGGCAGCAGCAACTATGTCAAACAAGGAGTTTGAGGCATTGTGTCGGGAGTGAGAGAGACGGCTTAATTCATTGGAACAACAGAGAGAAGATGCGCCGGCAGCTGAATTGGAGACCGCAAACAATGAAACAACAGAGGAACCAGAGGGGAGTGATTAGAAGTGTTTAGGAAGTGTTTAGAAATATATATTTGGTAATCTAGTGCTCAATTTAAGGAAATATAGCCTCTAATTGACACCTCTCCCAAACATTTTGATTTGTGACATTTTTCCAACCAGCGGGAAAGTGCATCAAAAATCGCCAAATTGAAGAATCAGGCAAAACCGTACGTTGGCGACATTGCCCATGGCCTGCAGTTGGGCGATGTATACTTGGTTGGCTCATATTGGCACCAGGAGCGCCGGTATGAGCTAAAACCCACTGGCCACCATGGTCCAGCCAAAAGTGGCCCGAATCGTGAGTTGTGCCGAAAAAAAAATCCAGTAGAAGTATGGTACATTTGTATGTAAGGTACAAGGGACAACTCAAGACTTGGCTTAAACTCGTACTTTTCTCAGATTTGGCATTATTGGCAGTCCTTTCAAATGCAGAATTTTTTTCCGAAAAAATATTCATAGTAATTTGGCCCCCCTAACCGCGGTCTGGCCTTTGCTGGGTGGATGGAGTCCAGCCCCCACCGGACCAAGGCACCTGTCCTTAAGTAAATCCAAAATTGAGTGGGACACTATTTTGCTCCGATTTACAGTAGTGAAGCCCCTAATTAACAGCTTAACCCCTATTTGCCTTCTGGCGGGAACAAAAAACTATCCCTCCGT
>JALLPB010001165.1:0-10259 GCA_036939975.1 Cyclostephanos tholiformis | reverse complement strand
TTCGATTTTCCCCCCCCCCCCCCCCCCCCCCCCCCCCCCCGCCCACACTCACCCCCTACTTCGCTTGCGTGTCCCTGACTTTGCCATTCCTCCGATATTATTGTTATTTTCTCGTCTCTCTCTCTCTCGCGATCGGATGGGGATCGGCTTGCCCGTCCCCTCGCATACGTCCATTTCGAATCACGATGTTGTGATATTGAAAACGAGAACAGGCGCACCGGAGGATCGTGACGTTGGAAAGACAGCAGATGGAAGAGGACGATATCGTCGACGATTGCGGTGGTATGGATCATTGTTTTTGCGATGATGTTATTCAACATCAGCCCGGAAGTACCATATCGATCACATCCGTCGCCGCTCCCTCCTCGGCCTCCTCCGCGCGACTTGTAACGCCATCGTCGCCGCGCTCGTCATCGACGGATCATCACCGCCAACGACGACGACGACCACGACGACACTACTCCTTCCTTCAGCACCTCGCCGTGGACGACGTCCTATTGCGCGTGTTGGATTATCTGGACTGCTCGTCGCTCGTGCGCACCGGCGCCACCTGTCATCGCTTTCGCGAATTGTCGAATCGCTCGGCCGAGCAGCGATCGCATCGCCTGTACGCGGATGGAAGACTATTGCGCGGATCGATGAGGATGCTACGTGCGTTGGAGCAGATAGATGGCGTGGGGCAACGGGGGGGTAACATCGGACCGTTCGTGCCGATACCCATGCTCGGTTTGGGACGACGCGTTAGGGTGGTTGGCGCGGGCGATCCGGAATACGACGGCGTATACTTCTGCACGGGATGCAATGGCAACGGCTTCCTCTTCACGAAGCCGAGATGGCCGGAGCGCAGGGTCGGCGGAATCGCGATGGCGACGATTACGACGTTGGCGACGCGGGATGGCGGAGGCGGAGGAGGAGACGGCGAGTGGTGGAGGGATGTCAACGACGATGACGCCGAGGACGACGACGCGCGGCCGCCATGGGGATTGGACGACGAGGAGCCGATGGAGGAAATTCCTGTCGTCATGGATGGGGGGATGGGAGCCGCCGCCATGGCAGAAGCCATCGATCCTCGTCGTCGCGATGACGACGTTAATCACGATCCCGACGGCGAGGAGGACGGGGACGCCGAGGAGGATAACGACGAGGAAGTCGCACGCATGGCCGACGCACCGTTCGGCGACGAGCGCAACTACCCCAGCAGGCTCCTGCGATGCATCATCGCGAAGCGGTTCTCAAACGAGACTTTATTGTGGTACATGAGCAAAGAGGTGGAGGATGAAGTCACGCGCGAGATAAAACAGACTTTCTCCTTCTGGGCGAAGCTACTGGTCACAGGCGATGCCAGTCCCGACGTTTGCCAATACCCCTCGCAGACGAGCATATTGTCACGCAATGGCGAACCAGCGTGGCAGCACCTGACGAGCACGCTTGACGTCGCCCCACCAACGGTAGAATTACTGGACGGTTGATATGCTTGGTCAACTAATTGAAAGGAGAATATTAATTTGGTAAAATTATCTAAGCATTTTTGAGTGTGACGATATCACCTGTGCATAAGGTGATTTCACTCTCTATGGGCGGGGACGCCATGATCAGACAGAGGCGGAAATTGAAATTTATATGAACTTAATTATCTTCCCCATGAGTTCAGTACTCGATCTGAATTTTTTGTTTGCATGTGGATGATTTGCCCAACACTGCATAGCATGATAATATCCCATTATTGCAGGAAGTGCTTATGAAGCTTCATTTTTACCGATAGTTTGTTCTGAACATTGATACAGTAGACGTCGCCGCAATGGTTCAGAGGGCCCGTCGTCCGTCGTGTCGGCGAATCTATGAAGGCACCTGGCACCTGCCAGGCAATGAACAAAATATGCCGAAATCACGATCGCTCTACCTACCAACCGCAACGGCCTCCAGCCTTGAGCCATCCTCTCAATGAGGGACACAACGATGTTGCCCCGTTCGATGAGTCCAAGCAACGCCCAGGAAGGATCGATGCTCGTCATCCTTGTCCCTCGCGTGGGTGAACCCGAGCGGAGGCATGCATTCTCGAAAACAGCAGTCTACGATACTAACATAACATATTCCTCCGTATGTAAAATAATCCTAGGGGGACTCAAACCGAATCCCAGGGACCCTTCCCCGGACAGACTGAAAAAAATCTATCAGTCATCACTCCCAAAAAAGAGTGAACAACGTCAGCGTTTGCCCTCTCCAGCTTCTCTTCCTTTCCGAACCAGTTAGAAGGTACATACTAATAAAAACACTCCACCACCACCTACGATAATCTGTCTCGTTGCTGATTGACGAAGAAGGTATGACCTGGCTGTTAGCTCTCCCTGCCTCAGCGTCGTTAATCGATCATCCGTCAGTTCTATTCAATGACTGAAACAAACATTTTGCTTATCTCTTTCTTACCCTCCTCTCTCAAACGTCCATTCATCGATCACGATATCCAATAATCAAACCCCATCGTCCATCCAACGAAATAAATTATAATCTCGCCCGAAGAATAATCACGTGCCAACAATATGAAATTCTCGACAGCATTCTCACTCGCCATCTTGGCCGTCCCCGCCGCGGCGTTCACCACCAGCAATCGTTCGTCGTCGATATGTAGGGCCAGCGGCGGCCATCTCGCAATGGCGGGCTCCCCTTTCTTCTCTAGTAGCATTTCAACTGCTCTCGATAAAGAGGTGAGTGAATTAATCGTTACGCGTCGCGTCGAAATGGGAGACGTATTGAGCTAGGTGTTGGCGCCTTCATCTCGACGGGGTTATAAAATTTATGTGAAAGAGCCTCGAGAATTAAAGACCAGTCCTTTGCCGGCCCCCGTGTCTTGTAGGCGAAAACGGCGTTTTATTATCTTGTAGTTGCAAATGATGAAGACGGCTCCCCCAGATAACTCCTCTCGCGGTTTGATTTTCGTCCATCTCTTCGACCATTTTACCTCGTTCGTCTCAAAGCCCCATCATGTTCGCTCGGAATAACAGATTTCATACGCTCCCGGGAAGGCGGACACTGACTTTGCGCGGAAATACGGCAACCTCGCCGGAGCGTCGGTCCGCACCGTCGGCGAGGCCTTCACCGAATTCACTGACCTTCTCGGCACGCCCGTTAACGCTCTATACAAGGGCATATGCACCGATCTCGTCGGATCCCTCCACCTCATCAAGGTCAATGCCCGTTTCCGAAAGGACGCGGTCTTCAGCCTAGGATTGGTCTCCGTCCTCGACCTCGTTCTGAAGAATTATCCCGAGCAGGACACCGCGAGGCGCATCAAGTCCGCGATGATCAAATCCGTGGGGTTGGACGAGTCCGAGATCGACGCAGAGGCGGCCGCGATGGCGTCGTGGGCGCGGGGAAAGACGAAGGACGAGATCGCCTCCGCCCTCAGGGGGGAGGGCGATTCGCCGCTCGCCGCGATCGCGATCGCCGCGAGGGGAGACGAGTATTGGATGTACTCCCGTTTTTTCGGAATCGGATTGATCAAGATTATGGAAATCGTCGGCGTGGAGCAGGACATGTCCGTGGCCTACGATGTCATGGAGAACTGGATGGGCAAGTGCTTGGAAAAGCCCTACTACACGGCATGCGTGAGTGTATGGATTTCAGATAGACAGAATGGATTTCATCGGGACTTCTCAGCGTCGATTTTCTAACTCGAGGTAATCACATGTTCTTTTTTTTTTCATACTTCGGGTAACACAGTCAGATAGCGACCTTTACTTCAAACAAAAGGGCAAACTTGACATGATGGAAACCATGATGAAAGAAATTGAAATCCGGGAGAAGAAACGCATGGCCGACCGCCTCGAAGCCAAGGCAGAGATGGCATTGTTAGCCGCAGAGAAGGCAGTTAAACTGCAAGAACAGGTTGATATGGAGGCAGCGAACAAAGAGAAAGTGGCGTAAAAAATGGAGAGGTCTTGGGCAGAATATTCAATTCACAAGAGACCACTGTATATTTTTTCTGTTCGATTAAAGGATAGTACTTCATCCTTTACTGTTGTCCATGAGTCACCGGAAGTTAATCTCTTTCATGCATCAGATATTGAGCTTGAGAATAACTCTATCATCAAAGACCACACGACCAAGATGTCACTTTGGCAAAAAAAATTGAAATCTCTTTCCATTGGGGACGAACAGTTAAAGGAATAAACATTATTTGCTATTACACTAAGAAATGGCTAGTTGCTCTCAGTTTGGAGTAGTTAATGCTGTTGATCACATGTTCAATAACTCATTTCTACTCCTTTTCAACAAAAGGAGGTGCAACTACAAGATAAAAGGTGGAAACGCTTCTACGCCGTCATGTCCACTTTCTTTCGCTTATTTTGGTCGTCGGTTCAAATATTCGTCGCTGTTTTGAATGACACCTCCTGAATGATTCGGTCGGACACACGAGCGACGACGCGCTTAAAACAATTTTTGCCGATATAGTTGTTACTGTAATCGGCTAACCCACGCGTTAGCTCGGGATCCTTCCTCGCTGACGCGAGGCGAAGGGCCGCGATTATGACCGGATTTAAATGTCCTTCTTTCTTCATTTCTTCCAAGGCGGAACGGAAGGCATTTTCAGAACTTTTGTTATCAGTCGAGATAGACGCAAACTTATCACTCTCAGTGGAGGCAAACAACGCCAACTAAAAAGGAATGAAGGAGGCGTGCGGGAATCCGGAAATGTAAAAGGCGAATGTGAATACAGGTGCCTTTAGAACAAAGCAAACGAAATTCACAATGTTCACCATTCTGAGGAAGTCGTCCACACCTCCGAACCGAATAAAGTGGTCGTAGACATCATGTAAAAGATTGTCACCCTCGGCATAGGAAACAAGAATTTTTGCTGCTGCGTCTTCCGTCACCTCGTCCTGTTCCACCAAGCACCCCACAGCTGTAAGAAGACACCTGGGAAAATTGCCATCGGCGGTTGAGACCTTGGCCGACAAGGATGATTCAGTCGACGGATTTCTATCAGCGCAGCAGTTTTCCTTTTCCTCTGAGAGAAACACTTTATTGCCGCAGTAGATATCCCATTCTCGAAACAGCATGTCTACGATAACATCGCCATCGTTAGTCTCCACGAACTTTTGGCAAGCACTGAGCACCATTTCGTCGCCACTGCTGAACATGTGATAGATGATGTTTACAAACTCCCGAGGCACGTCAGTGTCAGCGGACATGGCAGCTGAGAAGTTGTGAATCCCGGTCTTGATCGCCCATTTGAGAAGATTGTCGCTAACTGAAGATTGGGGCTGAAGAGGCTCGAGCTTCTTAGCAAGGTGAAGCATGTCGCGCATGCAGAGACTCCCTGCTAGGTCCTTGTCGGCGTTACAAGCGAGAAGGAAATCAGGGTTATGATACAAGTCAAACAATGCTTGCACCGCGGGGTGTCCTGACAGTATTGCATCCAAAAGTGTTGCGTGTTCATGCACGGTCACGTCGTCACACTCGAAGAGTTCGTCGGCAGTGATGACGAAATCGGTGAGCCCGGTTATGTTCATCGAAATCTTCCTTGAGAAATCGTCATTATCATCGCTCGCAAGCGCAAAATCGGCCCCAAGCAAGATGTCTGCAATCGACTTGAGGCCTCGAACAAAGTATGCCACATTGCCCGTGAATACGCTGTGTCAAACGCACATGAAAAGTAGGGTCAGATGTACGGCTGAAAAGAGCATTCTTCCCAGTATGGGTCGAACTAATGATGGCTGAACGACAACGACATTACTTACGCAACACGAAACGAGGCCCGATAGAGAATGTTTCCCCGCTCAGCATTATCTATGCCAAACCTCAATAGAGCGTTCTTCTGGAATGGGTCGAACTCGTCACTCTTCTCCATCAATTGAAGAAAGGTTTCAGTGTGGGGAAACTCCTTCCGAGCCGAGCCATACGAGGACTCTTCACCAATGGTCTCGTCCTCGTCCGCTTCTTCTTTGGACTCGACAGATGGTGCGAGGTCATTACCAAAGTTAGAGGTTACCAGGTTGAATGATGGAATTATATCGCCGAATGCTCCACTGACGTCTGTGTTTTTGATCATTTTCGCTAGCTGGCCCGAAGCGAGCGCTGAAAACGGCAGGACGCAGTCTCCACGGAACTTGAAAGTCGATGATTCGTCATCAATTACACTAACTGTAGTTTTGAGACCAACGATTTCATCCGCGATCCCAAGCGACTTGGCCAAAGTCTCAGACAATTCGAGGGTAGAGCCCAGCTCGCTAGTGTTCTGCCAATGAAGTTAGAAGTCAGAGTTGAGATAGAAACAGCACTACGGTGGTTGCAAGGGGAGTCCTCATCAGCTAGTGCTTACCCGTGATGGCAGCACCAACATTACTTGCTTCTCTCCATGAATAATATTGGCAAAACTCTTACTCGACGCGTGAAGAACCGCCTCGGCTACATCATCTGCATAGGTTTGAATTTCCAATCGCTTCCCAATGACAGAAAGGTCCACACTCGAGTCAACAATTGCGGCATCAAAGCCTGTTGCATTCTCGTCGTCGAAGTCAAGAGCGAGGTTTTCTTCCGCTGCGGCGGCCTCGAGGTCTACCCTCAACTTCTTTATTAAATCGTGAGCATTCGATTCGTCTACTTCGAATTTCAACCATTCGTTCGAGGGACACTCCATCAACGATGGAACAATCTCGTCACTCTTATTTGGTGATACCCAAACGTGTTTATTAGTGACGACGGCAGTTGTCTCCGAATCGCTTTTCGAGAAAGTCTCGCAGGGAGAGTCAACTTGGTTGATGGCAGATGAAGCTCCGGTAGGAGAAAACAAGTAGTCCTGCGGCAATTCGACCTTGTCTTCTTTTTCTTCGATGAATTCTTTGATCTTATCTGTTACCGCGTTGATATCCTTGCCCATCATGGCTTCGGCGGACTGTACTTCAGCCATTGTCTTTGCTGTCCAGTGGGGGGAGATAGCAGTGAAAAATGAGCAGTGGCGACCGAAGTCCGAGAGTGATTTTAAAAAATAAAACGATACGAGATGATTCCAAAATAAAAAAGAATAGCAGCGTACTGCTCGTTATCGTACTGCTCCAAATAGCGCACGTACTCTCTCTCTCATATAGTACTAGTAGGTATGTACGAAACCAATTATTACCTATTATTTAATTAACGCTCATCAGAGGGAGCCAAAACCAAGCCAAGAGCAACATTCGATAGAGACCAGTGCCACGAGCAACACCATCGATCAACTGCAAGTGGACAGATAATAATTTACATCGAAAGAAGGATGGCAAACCCCCTCGACGTAGAGCAATCGGCGCCACTTCGCAGGAGGCTCGCTGCTCCAAACAATAACGATCTTGGCGATTCCCAGCGATTGAAATTTCCTGAGCCTTCGCCCGGGCTTCCGGCAAGACACCCTCTCAATATATTGAAGCGCTCTGCCATCATGGGAGGGACTTTGTATGTCCTCCATGGTGAGTGCGTGGAACCTCCTACACTCTCGCAGTTGGCTCTGTATATAGTGTCTACGTCTACGCGTGTTTGACTTAGCAGCTATTTTTTTCTTGTCTCAATTATCATCGACCAATCCTATTATTCCGTTTGTTTGGGAACAGAATTAAAATTATTCCACAACATCTTGCATAGCCCGTCGGTGAGCCATGGATGGTTCAAAATCGGGATCGCATCGACCATTGCACTTCTGGCTGTCAAAGCACACGTTGAACTTTACGAAGGAAAACTTAAGGACAAAAAAGTGGAGTATGAAAACTTCAAGTCTGCAACGCACTGGGCGATACTCCTCATTTTTATGTCGTGGACTTCTTTTCACATGGCACTGTCCCCCGTTTATGGGACCTTCAAGACTTGGTTGATAATGTGTGGCTTTGGTTATGGCATACTAATACAAGGAGCCCTATTCATACCAGTGTGGGGACAGAATGCAATATCATTCATTGTCTTAACTTTCTTTCTGCAGACGTACAAATGAGAGTGTTTTTGTCAGTCAGGGTTGTTAAAAAATGCTAGAAAATAATGTCAGAAAGAAGGTTTACCGTAACAGCCAGGATAACTGTTGTTAGAATGTTACACCGTTGAGAGGCTGTTGGCTGTATATCTGTTATGCACGAATACAGGCTTTTGGCACCTGGTCAAAGTCGACCAATCATTACGTAACAAGCAGTGGCATGAACAGTTCGAAGGATAAAGAATGTACCCCTAGTTTTATTGACTGTTCTGTTCGAGCCTATAACAAACAATTTTAAGTTAGCCCCAGGTCCCATTCGAAAGATGGTACGTTAATGACCCCCACCCCCGTTAAACTCAAGATTTATTGCATAAGACGTCCCTTTACTTGAAAAGGGCCGAAATACTTCGCTTGGCATGGATATTGAATATGGTCTGCGCGAGCAAAGGCGCAACGCTGAGCTCCACCAGTTTCTCGTTCGCGAGCCGCTGCGGCGTGGTGGGGATAGTATTCAAAATGACGCACTCCTCCAGAGCCGAATTGGCGATGCGCTCGTTCCCCGGTCCCGACAGCAGTCCGTGGGATGCGAACGCGAAGACCCGTCGCGCCCCCTGGGCCACGAGGACGTCGGCGGCCTTGCAGAGCGTGCCGGCGGTGTCTATCATGTCGTCCACGATGATGCAATCGCAATCCTTGACGTCACCCACGAGGTCCATGGAGTCAACAGACCCAGCCCTGGCGCGTTGCTTGATGATCATGGCGATGCCGATATCCTCAAGACCATACTTGTATGCAAGCCCCTCCTTGAACTTCTTCGCGCGGTATACACCCCCGGCGTCCGGGCTCACGATGACGGGATTGTGCAGGTCCTTGCCGCCGAAGTGGTCGATCCCGACTATGCCCCCCTCGAGGTTATCGACGGGCACGCGCGGGCCAAAGAATCCCTGGATCTGCCCGCAGTGTAGGTCCACGGCGATGACGCGGTCGACCCCCATGGACTCGAGGAGTCGAGCGACGTCCGCGGCCGAGATGGGCACGCGCGCCTGCATCTTGCGATCTTGCCGCGCGTAGCCGTAGTAGGGTATCACGACCGTGACCCGCCGGGCGGACGCCCTGTTAAGGCACGACACCATGAGCAGTAGCTCCATTAGATTGTTGTTCACGGGGGGACACGTTGGCTGGATGATGTAAACGTCCTTCCCGCGTACGTTTTCGTGTACCTGGACGTTGATCTCCCCGTCGGCGAAGCTGCTGACGGTTGCCCGGCCGAGGTTCACGCCCAGGAGCTTGGCGATCTCGATGGATAAGCCAAGATTGCCGTTGCCGCTGAATAGCTTGAGACCTCCCCCGTGCTTCTTGGCCTTGAGGGTCGCCGCCTCGAGACGGGCCTCCTCCGGCGTCATGAGGGTGCTTTCCTCGGCGCTCGGGTTGGCGGGAGCGGGCGCCGCGGGAGCGGGACTCGTGGCCTTGACGATGACGTTGGGTTGCTCCGTCATCGGCTCGGGGGGTGGCATTTCATCCAGAGGCTCCAGAACCTTCACGGAGGGGTCATTCGGCTGCCGCTCCGAAGCGAACCTCCTCAGCTCCATCTTCATCACGTCGTCTGCGTGCAGGCCATAGACTGTCTTGGGATCTCTAACCGCCCCCTCCCTCTCACAGAGAGAGACGCTTCCGACTGCTGCGGCGGTCGCGGCGAGGCCAGCCGCGGCGGTGGCCACCATCGCCATCGGGTGGGAGAAGTCCGAATGGCGACCACGGCGACCGTATCCACGTTGGGCGAAGGCTTGCATCGTCAGCGCTCGAACGGCGGTCGACGCGAATGGTGGCGATGCATTCGATACGGTATTGATCTGTCAAATGGCGACGGAGGTTAGTATGTACATTTAGGGAATGACCACGGACATGGCAAGGAGCGAGAAGATTGAACAGAGCGAGACTGATGACACATGTATAATAAATATTCGCAATACGAATATCCACGAACCTTAGTAACAGCGGCAAGGCGCCGCGCAAATGCTGACACGGCACTCATTTCACGGCAGGGAAGATATTCGGGTCGGTAATTGCTATCTTTTTGTGCTTATAAAGATTATTTCATGGCGGAAAGGTGCCATCGTCGTTTGATTGGGAGTGGGAGATGATGCGGACGGTAAGAAAGGGGCACTTGGAGGAGACGACAGACGTGGTTGGGAACGCGCCAAACCACAATATCTAGGTAGTAGAGAGTATCGTAAAAAACGCCGGCCTGCCGGCTACCATACTGATCGCTGTCACAACTACCGTAAATACCGGGGATTAAGAAACACCGGGGATTAAGAAACAGACACTA